>JAJQOW010000267.1:0-141552 GCA_037975125.1 Latrodectus hesperus
TCATCTATTCGGAAATATATAATAAATTCAATAAATTTTGACCAAAATTGTATTGTTTTTTGTTTGCATTATTTTTATGATCCAGTTTAAGTAAAACTCTAACCTGAAAATACATCAATAAAGAAAATTCATCATTCTTACAACGATTTCTCAATTATTTTTGAATGTAAAAGCTTTATTTCTTAAGAACATTAAATTTCTGGATATAATTTGCTCACAAAATATAAAGCATTAGATATTTTAGCTATCTAAAATCGAAACAATGCGTTAGACTTTTTCGAAATTAGAAAAGTAAGATCTTTTACTAATCATCTAAAATTTGTTCTACAATGATGATTTTACTACATATATTGCCTTTTAGACTTTCCTCTCTTTAAAAGTTTCCCTATCAATTATATATTACCCAGTATCTTTTCAGATTAAAATGTTTCATCTCTGAAACCCATTGACTCAAAGTCAAACGTGTTTACTTTTTAAATAAGAAAATAGCAATTAATATTATTGTGTGTGTATTCCTATTTAAATAATGACTATCGCTAATTTTTTGTAATATTAAATTTTTTTCCATTAATGATGATTAGAATGCATCAAGCATCACTTATATTTACTTAATTCAGTGCTTATTCATATGATTATTTGAAACTAAATGTGACTCTTTTAAATCCTTTTTCACATCCATATCTACGTGTTTTTAAGGATATATATATTGATTTCTTTATATTAAATTCTTGATATTTCATATATTTAAAATACAATCACAAGAAATCTTTTTTAATATTCGAAAGTTTACAAAAATTATGTTTAAATTTTATTGACATTATATTCTAATGATGAGAAGTATTTTCTACACGAAAATAGCATTAAGTTGATTCATTTTAAACAAATAACCAAAATGTTTTTATTGAAATACTCAGTATATCACATTCAATGATCAACACAGTTTTGGAATGTAATTTCTAGAAAATGCTTCAATTATAGAAATTGCACATTATGTATGAATATTTTATGCAGTGGTATTTACCATAAGACATTTTGAGTAAAAGCAATAGAAAATAATTTTTGTCATTTAATTTGTAGTATGATGATCATAAATTTTTTCAATTTCCCCATTTTGATGTTTTATTAACCAGATTTGGAAACTCATAATTTACAATTTTAATTTTAAGTTTCATTTTATTGTAAAACATCATAAATTGTTATAAAGTCTTTGATTATTTGAGCCTTTGTTTGAAGCCTTTATCAAACACATTCTTAAAATCAAAACTATTTGTATATTAAGGCTACCACTGTATTATCATATTGACAATTTCACGAGTTTTTGAAATTGGAAAAAAGTATTAATACTATTATACATTTTCAAATTTATCTTTTAATCATAAAATAATATACTAATCATAAAATAAACTTATAATATTTTTGTTCGTTAAATTAAAAATTTTAATAACATGAATGATGATATATTTCAATTCATAGTACTTATATTTGAAAATAAAATTTTAATTAACAAAATTAATACAGCATGAAGAAAAAATTTAATGATTTAGCATACAAACATTTTTACATTGATAGTTATGAATGTATAAGAAGAAATTCTCACTTTTTCACTTTTACTCCCTACAAATATTTGCTATACTTGGTGAAGTAATTATTTTACATTATATATAATCTACATGTAAAAAATATATTAATACTTTTTAATGATTATTTTGTATATCGTCAATGAAGAAAATTTTTGGAAAAGTTTGGGAAGAAAATACAATCATGTATATCTTAAAATCTTAATACATCTCGGTTATGTATATTTTAAATTTTAAAATCAACATTCATTACCAATGTCTTCATTTTCTGAGATCATTAACCTCTGTAAGAAAAAAAATTCAATAGAGTTCAATTTCTTTTTAATGTTCTTATGTTTGCTTAGATTTTTTAAGAAGAAAATTAATTTTACGCATAAAATACCGTCTATTTATTAAAATTTGAAGTCGAAAAAATTTTTTGCATAGCGAATAAAAAATTTATGATTTTGTGGGTGCAGATATTTACATCGCGTGTAGTTTGATGCGAATAAATTTTTTATCCGCGTCAGCTTTTTATAAATAATTTGCCATAAGTAATTAAAAACAAATCACAAGATACGATTCTATCAAGCAAAATAATGTAATCCTAATATATAAAAAATGTACTGAAAAAAAGCTACTTTAATGAAATTATTTTCTATGTAATGATTTCTTAATGCTTCAGAAATTTGCAATTACCTGTTTTGTAAGTGAAAAAATAAGCAAAAAGTAGAATAACATGAGCGATAATATTTTATTGAATAAAAAAAAATTAATTAATTTTATACATGATTTAGAAATAAATTCTGATAAAACTATTAATAAATAGCTCTTTATATAGTATCGAATGTTCAAAATTATAATTTATAGATTTCCTAAGCTGAGGCAATTCTTTTAGGAAAAATTTTACAAAAAGTATAGTAAAAACTACTCCTTTATAAAATATCTGTTATCTGAATGAACAGATCACATGTTCATTACTCGTTTATTTACATAAATTTCTACCAATTTTGATGCATTAAATTGTTCATTCACAATATTTATATTCTTAGAAACTTTTTAAAAAATTTTTGAGCCAAAGGTGTTTATTAAACTTATATAAAGTTCACACCTGTATAAAGCTATAATTTTTCATTTCATGCCATATTTTTTCTTTTCACTAAGTGTTCACATTATCTATAAAATTGCCTTCAATGTATATAATGTATTTAATGCTATAACGTTTCTATAGAAATTGTTAATTGTCTCTTCATTAATTGAAAAATTGTTTCTGAAATAATTGTCATATGTATCATCATGTCAAATTTTGCTTTTAAGCCAGAGAAAATATTCAATGGAAAATATTCAAGAGAAAATATTCAATTACCTGATGCTTAACAAGACTTTAAGCCTCTTAAAATGTATTGTGATTACTTGCTACTAATTCATAAACATAATTTGATTGCCTTTATAAATGCCGCTATGATGGTGTCCTCGGGGACCTGGTAGTGTTGACAAGGACACTAGATGTTGGAAATACGGCTCTTGTTAAACTTAAGATATAGTCCGGAATCTAACCACATGGTTATGTATGTGTGTATATTCTTATAACTATAAATCTTTCAACTAAAGGAATGATATTCTCATTTAGAATCAAAGTATCAAACAAACAAAACGAATAATGTATAGACAAAGAAAATATAATAAGAAAAGGGTTTCCAAATAAAACAAAATTATTTGATAAAAGCTATTTTGTGATTGAGTTGACAGAATAAGCATCGCGAAAAAAGCATAAATTTCTATAGATATAGATTGCATTACTAATATTAAGCAGGCGAAGTAGCTTCAGAACAATATAAGACAAAAAAGGTTAGATAAATTTAACAGCAATATCAGTGCAGACATTGCTTAGCTATTTGCCTCTCAAATAAAGTATCATTTGTATATGAATATTTTCTAATAATTGATGATATCGAATAGTACTACCAATGAACGACCATGCCAATGATATGTGGAAGTAGCCAAACATCAAATGTGTCCTTATTATAAGCAGAAAATACTCAAACTGAGCAAGGACTTACTGTTTATTCCAAAAATTTTAATATTGTAAAGCACAAAGCTTATCACATGAAAACTGTATTCGTAAGTCTCTTTATCTTGCACTGGGGATCTTGCACTTTATTGCAAATATTGAGCAACATTCAGATATAACTAACGAGAAATTTAAAGACTTTCCTAGGCATTTACCCCGACAAACATGTATAAAGAAACTAGAAGCACACCATCCTATATATCACCTAAATATTGCAGAAAATGTTTGAAGATAATACAGGGTAACAAATTTATACTGCTGACAAAACAAAATTAATATCCTGTTTCAAGCAAGACATAAATTACTTTATTAATCTAGTGAAATTTATATATATATATATATATATATATATATATATATATATATATATATATATATATATATATATATATATATATATATATATATATATATATATATATATATTAATATGGGTAAATATTTTAATCTGAATTATACGCCTAACAATGGCATAATAGCTCTTAACAATGATTTGCAATATAGAACTATTGACTGTTGTATTAAAATGTTTATGGTTATATATTAACTATTGTGCAAAGTAAGTTATGGAGATGATTTCAAATTTATTCTATATCAGGTCTCATATAACGAATTTATTGCCTTGGCTTAGTAAATTCCGGCTATTCTTGCTGGTAAATACTAAATATCTTATAGTTTTCCAGACATTACATTGTAATGTTTTATAAAATATAATATTGAATGATCAGATTTAGTTTTACTCGTCATCTGTAATTTAAAATTATGAAGTGATTAATAGAATAATGATACACAGAATTAGATTTTGATAGGTAAAAAGCTTTTGGAAAAAGATATTTGTTTTATATACATAGACTTACGATCCTTTTATGCACACATTAACTAATTTATTGATGACCAATGACTTAATATGAATTCTAAATAGTACAAAAAAATATGATCTAGATTGCAATAAAACTCGAATAGAAAAATGTGAGGTTATTTGATCAACAGGAAATTCACAATGATAATTATTGATTCTATTTTTAATATAATTTAATATTAAAGTGTCTTGCACATAAGCGACTGAATTGTGATTTTTATATAATACATTATAACTTAAATTAAAATCATGAAAAACATTTTCTAATGAAGGATTTTTTTTCTCTTGAATTTACAAGTGAAATTATTTGTGTTGTTGAAATCAAGAATTAAAATAAGGTTTTAAAATATTTAAATAGTATTTTTTGATGTGAAAATTTGAAATTTGTATTCTTTAATGTTAGCATACATAAGGTAAGATAGAGAATTTTCAAAGCTCCTTTTAATGAACATTATAAAATTTTTCATCACAGATATTTGTTTGCTAAAATGAATTTCATCGATTATTTTGCAATTTTATAAATAGTTTGATTTTTGTTTGTATTGCAAGGCAATTCCTTTTGACGGTTTTTAGTTTTTTTCTAATTTTTCATTATGATAAATCAATTTACAGGGTGACAACTTTATACTGTTGATGAAATTTTACTGCTTTTGATTGGTTTAATTCATGTCCAAACCTTTTTATAAAAATTTCCTTTTCTTAAGAGATCTTAATGTTAGTAAAATAAATAGGTAGTTTTTTTTATATCCTAGTTTGAATAATATATGCCAAACCAACGACGGCAAATAATTGCTTTATTTGACGCTGGATTAAAGCAAATTCAGAATGTGGGAATGTAGTCCTCTATTCACCTGACTTAAACCCAATGGACGATAGTGTTTGGTCTATTCAGTAATCAAGAGTAGACTCTAAGCCACATTGAAGTTTGGAGTGCCTAAAGTCTACTCTTAAGAAGGAATGGGCTAAATTAACGCCTGATGAATTGCCCCCTAATGCAGAAAATGCTGCTCGACGTTTAAGGATCTGTATCTATGCCCAAGGGGGACATTTTGAAAACATTTAAATATGTTGTATCTAAATAACAAATGACTTAAATAAAGTTAGTTTTTTTGGAAATAATTTCCATGGTTTTAGTTAAATACATTGTTTTGTCAACAGGATAAAGTTGTTACCCTGTATTCATCTCTAATATAAGTATAAAGTGATTTTTGCTAGAAATTTAATGTTATACGTCATGATTTATGTATATAACTTTATATTGCAAACTATTTTCATCAATCAATTGAATCGAGTAATTCATCAAGTAATTACATCAGTAAAATTTTTAAAAATTATTTGGTAAGAAACAAATTTTGATGGCTGTTATTTTTTACAAGAAGTCATTTCAATGAATATACTACATCATAAAAAAAGGAATTATTCATGCCCATTATTTCCATCATCTACAGTTAAGCAAATTCTTTCCCTTAGATAACTTTCAATGATTAATATTGTTAATAATTTCAACAAGTGAAATTGCGTTTCTTGGCTAAGTTGAGGAATATTAAAAGTCGATGGATTATTTGCTTATCTTAAAAACTAACCATTCTAAAATATTTTTAAGAAAAGTCTTATTTAATTTTTTGATAAATTTAATAAATCATTTATAACAAGATTAAAAAAGTAATAGATATATTGAAAAAAATTTTCTTACTACAGAAATATCCAATATCTTTCTAAACAAATGAAATCTATACTTTTTTTTAATTATAACTAAAGTAATCTGAATACTGTTTACCTGCATTTAATATATGGATCCTGAATCTTGATTAATGTACTCGAACAAAATAAAGATAATAATAATTTAAGATATTTGTTATAATTTTCAGTGTGCACTAAATATATTACAAATTTATGACTGAAATTAGAAAAAATTCTTCTTTCTTAAATATGTGGGGAATTAAATATGCAAAGTGGATTCCAATGTCCTACAAAGTATTCAATATTTCTTACAGTAATTGCAAATTAATCTTACAAATTATCAAATTTTTCGAGAAATCATTATTTTAAAAATTTCAATTTAATTAATGGCATTAATTTTCATATATACGCCAAATAAAATTACACAAAGTGTTATTAGTCAATAAATAACAGCTATTAGCTGAAGTGTCAGTCTTGTAAAAATGTGAGCAAATATTTCCATAATTATTTCGATATACAAAAAAGTTATGCATAAATAAAACATAATTTGGTTAGTAAATTACACTGCCGCAGTTCAATTTGTCAAAATATTGCCAACAGATAATAGACAAGGAGAAGTAATTATAAAATCACTTTTAAAAATTTATTAAAACTACCAAATCGTAATTATCTTGAAATGACTCTAAAAAACTAAAAATTAAAACTACCAAAACACATAAAAATCTTGAAGAAACTCTTAAAAAAACTAAAAAAAATCTATCAATCCCTAAACATATTTTATATAGTAATGTAGAAAAACATAATGAGTCTAGTTTGAAAATTCGCCGGAATAATTTTATTTTATTTATTTGATATGTTTGTTTTCTTTATTATATTAACGAAAAGAGAAGAAATTTAGTCATTCTATTTTGAAACAAAAAATATTCTGCATTAAAATCCTGATTAATGGTATCAGAAAAAAGTAGAAATTTAGCCTTTCTACTTTGAAACAAAACATATTCTGCAATGAAATCCTGATAAATGGTATCCGAGAAAAGAAGAAATTTAGTCTCTCTATTTTGAAACAAAACATATTCTGCATTAAAATCCTGATTAATGGAATCAGAAAAAAGAAATTTAGCCATTCTATTTTGAATTAAAACAAATTCTGCATTAAAATCCTGATTAATGGTATCCGAAAAAGAAGAAATTTAATCTCTCTATTTTGAAACAAAACATATTCTGCATTAAAATCCTGATTAATGGTATCCGAAAAAAGAAGAAATTTAGTCTCTCTATTTTGAAACAAAGCATATTCTGCATTAAAATCCTGATTAATGGTATCAGAAAAAAGAAGAAATTTAGCCATTCTATTTTGAAACAAAATATATTTTGTATTAAAATCCTGAACAATGGTATCCGAAAAAAGAAGAAATTTAGCCTTTCTACTTTGAAACAAAACATATTCTGCAATGAAATCCTGATTAATGGTATCAGAAAAAAGAAAAAATTTAGTCATTCCATTTTGAAACAAAACATATTTTGTATTAAAATCCTGATTAAAGGTATCAGAAAAAAGAAGAAATTTAGTCTTTCTATTTTGAAACAAAATATTTTGCATTAAAATCCTGATTAATGGTATCAGAAGAAAGAAGAAATTCAGTCTTTCTATTTTGAAATAAAACATATTCTGTATTAAAATCCTGATTAATGGTATCCGAAAAAAGAAGAAATTTAATCTTTCTATTTTGAAATAAAACATATTCTGCATTAAAATCCTGATTAATGGTATCAGAAAAAAGAAGAAATTTAGCCATTCTATTTTGAAACAAAATATATTTTGTATTAAAATTCTGATTTATGGTATCCGAAAAAAGAAGAAATTTAGTCTTTCTATTTTGAAACAAAACATATTCTGCATTAAAGTCCTGATTAATGGTATATCACTTTAGATTACTTACAATTAATGTTAATATCTTATTGTAAAATTCAATTGAAAACTCTTTTTTTAATTTAATATATTTGACACTTTGAAATGTTGATGTTTCCAAGGAGCACTTCTATATATATATATATATATATATATATATATATATATATATATATATATATATATATATATATATATATATATATATATATATATATATATATATATATATATATATATATATATATATATATATATATATATATATATATATATATAACAATAATTAGAATAACCCGTTCTTATGCCCCAGTCTTGATCCCCTTCAATGTTATCTTAGGAAATGGTATTGCGTGAGCACAGCTTTTAAAATTAATTATTTAGGATAACTAAAAACTATTTCAAAGAATGTTTGATAAAAGCTTGAATTTACATCTACTAAAATGTTTTGATTTTTTGTAATTTTATGATTAAATAAAGAAACTGACAATACTTATGAAGTTTTGGACAATATATCCGAAAATATTTGAAACATATTGTTACGATTTTAATTTTGCTATCGCTAAAAGTTTTCATAAAACTTTCAATTTAGATATTTTTTTCAAAAAAATTTTTTAATATTTCAGCAATTTTAGAAATTTGTATAACTGGAAACTAAAAATAGAAGTTCAGAAAAAAATTTAAGGTTTTAATAAATTTACAAATTAAGAAAAAGTTGAATGGACAAGAAGAAATTTCAGAACCTAATAACTTTCTTTTTAACCACCAATAAAGAAAATAAATCCAAGAAATTGCTTAGAAATAGAAATAATATTTCCATTTTCAGAGTATTCCAGGGACATCTGAATATTTTTCATGTTATAATAAGTGATGAAGAAAAGTAAAACCTTGACTTCAAAGGTTGGAACGGACATTATTAACCGGGTCTAAGGAAAGAGCTCATATATTTTCACAGTTAGAATTTTTCTAAGGAGAATAATTCATCATGTGAACTGAAGTATCTACAGAAAGGAAGTGAAAACTGACTTTTTCATCATTAAGAATGACTTCCAATAAAAATATTTAGATTTTTGGGAAGAAATTCATTTGAAAAAGAAAGTAAATTGTTTTAATGGCAATTATCTATTACTTAATTATCAAAAATCAAATACTACTAAAAAATAAGTGAAACAGAATTTTGTTTCTTTTCCATATTATATTTGAAAGGAATTATTCACATTATTATGTTGAAATACATATTCTTCTTGAAGAGGTAACGTTCATTACTTTATTTGTTATAAACTAAAACTTTTTAAATATAGTTATTGTAAATTGAAACTTTTCTTAATGAATAAGATAAAACTTTATATCATGAGCAAAACCTTATTTCAGTATAACTTAATAATGAATCAATAAATTGATTTATCATAATGAAAAATTAAATAAACTAAAAACTGTCAAAAGGAATTGCCTTGCAATAAAAACAAAATTCAATATATTTATAAAATTGCAAAATAATGAGATTTATTTTAGAAAACAAATTTCTGTGATGAAAAATTTTATAATGTTCATTAAAAGGAGCTTTGAAAACTCTCTATCTTATCTTATGTACACTAACATTAAAGAATAGAAATTTTAAATTTTCACATCAAAAAATAATTTTTTTTAAATATTTTAAAACTCTTAATATTTTAATTCTTGATTTAAACAATACTAATAATCTCACTTGAAAATTTGAGGCGCAGAATCAAGATAAATAAATCCTTCATTAGAAAATGTTTTTCATTATTTTAATTTAAATCACAATGTATATATAAAAATCACAATTCAGTCGTTTATGTGCAATACACTTTTATGTTAAGTTAAATTAAAACTAGAATCAATAATTGTGAAGTTCCTGATGGTCAAATAACCACACATTTTTCTACTCTTGAGTTTTATTACAATGTAGATCATAGTTTTTTGTAGTGGTTAGGAATTCATATTAAACCACATTAGTCTCTTGACTATAAATTAGTTAATGTGTGCAAAAAGTGATCGTATGTCTATATATATAAACCAAATATGTTTTTCCAAAAGCTTTTTTTCCAGTAAACTCTAATTCTATATATGATTTATAATCACTTAATAATTTTAAGTTATAGATTACGAGTAAAACTAAATCTGATTTTTCAATATTGGATTTTATAAAATATTAGAATGGAATGTCTGGAAAACTATAAGATATTTACAATTTACCATAAAGAATACCCGAAACT
The DNA here is from genome assembly GCA_037975125.1 of Latrodectus hesperus. Classification (NCBI taxonomy): domain Eukaryota; kingdom Metazoa; phylum Arthropoda; class Arachnida; order Araneae; family Theridiidae; genus Latrodectus; species Latrodectus hesperus. Next base: position 10,313 of record JAJQOW010000267.1, read on the forward strand.
TACTAAGCCAATACAATAAATTCGTTATGAGGCCTGATTGTAAGTTTAAAATCATCACCATAATTTGTTTTGCGCAATATTTAATATGTAAAAATTAACATTTTTGGCACAACAGTTAATAACCATATATTACAAATCATTGTTAAGAGCTATTATATCATTCTTAGGCGTATAATTCAGAGTAAAATATTCACCCATATTTAAATCCAACAGTTTTTAAATTTCACTTGCTTAATAAAGTAATTTATATCTTGCTTGAAATATGAAATAGTTTTGTTTGATATAGAATTCAATTTAACATAGAACTAATTTAATTTGAAATAGAATTCCAACTATAAAAAACAAAAGAAAGCAATAAAGATTTCTGAGAAGCTTTCATGTAAAAAATGAATAATTGTTTTTTGTTAACGAATTTAAAAAATTGAAGAAATTGTAGCTAAATAATGGCGCAATAATTAATATTTTGTATCACTCTCGTATTAAAACCTCAAATATTGAGGTAAAAGCTTTTAGACATTGGTGAATACGACAATATTCGTCTAGAATTGGCAATGGCTGCAATAATTTTGTATCTCGATAGTTAAAAATAAATTCTTGATACTAATGTTTTGATATGAAGCCACGAAGATCATTACAAACTATTTTTACTAAATCGTCGCAAAATTTTTTACCAATGATGTCTATAAACCACTTTAAAAAAGTGCGAAATATTGTTATGAATCGGTAATAAATCATATAATTTTTGACACATGATTGATCACAATTAAGAGTTTTAGATTCGGATGAAATCTAATATTTTGTTTATACAATTTAATTACATTTATAAAGCCATTAGTAAGGAATTTTATTAAGTACTTCGCGAACTTTAAAAAATTATTACTAAAAATTCCACTTTATGCTAGACAGAATCACAAAAACTTTTCATTAATCTTAGAGATCATAAAACACACACCGGGTATTTTATATTATTTGAATAAAAAATTTATAAATAAAAATTTTAACAGTAATGATAACAAAATATAATTTATTTATCATAAACTTCTCACCTTACGCACATTTAATATTACTTAATATTACATTCAAAATTACATTAGGAAAGCACATAAGATTTTCTGGAAAATAATGATCTTCATGTGAATTAAACACCTATTACTCCTTTTAAACAAACAAAATTAATAACTCTCGTGTGAATCCTCAAGAAATTTCCTCACTATACACGTATCGATACACGTTGGCATGAACAATATTTATACTAAATTCATTCAGAAATGCAAATTAAAATTTCTGTTTAATGTCCAATGTTTTTGAAATATTATTTTAGAAACATTTTTCAGCTAAAAACTGACAACACATCTAGAATTATATCCACTTAAATTTAAAAGTTACAGTTTCTTTGCTTTTTTATGAAACAATGTCTTGAGTATTAATTAACTCATTCCAATTATTGAAGTCAATTTATTTCGATCATATATAGACTTAAGAAGGATTCATTTTTAACTTTTATTTAACAATTGCTTAATACTTATTAGAACCAAAACCTGCAAATAGCTCTTAAAAAATCATTTTAATTTTATTGCAAGCAGCATTAAAAAATAATTTATTTATTCATCTAATTATGAAATGATGAATGAAAAAATTCTCAATAAATATAAAAAAATTAAATTACGAAATTTGATTTTCTACATTTCAAAATAATTGAAAATTGTTACTAAATGAGGCATTAAATATTTAATTAAAATACATTAACTACCTAAATGAATGAAATAATAAATTCTTATTCAAAATTGTTTTTATCTTTAATACTTAAATTTATGAAAATATTTTATGTTACTGCGCCATCTCATGTAACAATAAAGACGGTTTTTAAATTTTTAATGCATTATGAAAATAACAATACTTTGTCTAAGTGTTAAAAATGAGGGAAACGAAGTATGCGCAGAATATCTTTTCAAAGAAGAATCTGATAAATAATTTTAAAAATTGATTTTTCACTACCATAATTTCCTTTCAGATGTCTCAGATAATGAAATGAGGAATAAAGTAATATTAATGATAACAAATGCTACAAAGGAAATTTTCCTGAAAATCTTTATGATATTATTACTATGTCAACGTTTCCTTAATAACTTTTAAATTAAATATTAATTACTATTTGTATTCAATTGAACTATATTTATTACCATTAAGTTTCATTCTCTTCTCTTAATGTTCACTAGAATATTTTTCTCTTATTAAAAATAAGTGCTTATTTATTTATAAAATGTGTTTCTTTTTATAAATACTTAAAATATAAAGTATTCACAGGGACTATTATGTTGAATATTATTGTTTTTATTATTATTGTTTTAAAAAAAAAATCAATGATTTTTAAATTGTGAATTTCTTTTATCAAATGAGTATGACAGTATTTCATTTAGATGCCTCTAAGTAGTATCTTTATTTTTCTATTTAAATAATAAGCTTTTATACGTAGATAATTTTAAAAATGTTACCACTAGTGTTAAGAAAGTTCTGAAATAATATATATTTAAAGATTTATGATCATTGAATAAAATTATATTGTGCTATTTCATATTCAAAATTAATTATCAAACCTAAGATCAATTATCAACTTCTTAATTTATATGTTCAATAAACGTATCAAGGTTTAATGTGCAAAATTTTGTAAGCATTAATTGCTTAAAGCAATTAGGGGACAATATATATTTTATATGAATTGAGGAAATGGAAATTTTTTATATATTGTCTGTAGGTGTTTTTTAATTTATAATTAAAGAAAAGAACAGTGAACAAGAAAAGTTACGTTTTATTGTTAATATTTTTCATATTAAAGGGTGCACATTATTTTCATATTGGAAAAGCAACCAAAACATTTCTTGTACCAAAGTATGTTTCAATAAGGAGCATAATTTTATGTGATTGAAAAATTTATCTCTCAACTAAGATTTATTTATTCAATAAGAGTTTCAAAAATAGAGCAAATATTCACATTTGTGAATTTCTCTGCATCTTCTGCACATGAGAGCATTGCAATTATTGAATTATATCTGATAGGAAAAAGCAACTTAAAACGTTTCTTCCAAGAATGTTCCAAACGTTTTCTATTTTGTTTACCAATAAATAACATTTAAAAAATCCTTAGATGTACTTTTTGTCAGAAAAGTAAATTGTCAACTACTTAAGAATCCTGTTGATCGAAGTTATTATCTATGAGAATGAACATACTTTCATAATTTACAACAAGAGCCTAAATTTCTCTGCATTTTATTGTTAAAGCCTTAATGCTCCACTTCTGATAATGTATAGATCTGTATGTTCATTGATAAAATATTATGGACAAGATCATCACAACAATAAATGGAATCCACAGAGACAGGTCGAGATAGGGGGAGACGCTTTTCACCACGCTCCTGCATTTTGCCATTAAACCAGCGTAAAAAGTTATCAATACTTCTTTACTTTTATACCATTCGACGCGGAATTTTATTTAATATCTGGTGAGAAATTTTCATGTGATTACAACGACTAGAAGAGTTATTACAAGTGAAAAACTTCAGAAAGTTTTAGATATTTAAACATGGCGGACGTTTTTGCTTTTTTAGCGAGGACAAAGTTCACCATTGCTGCGCCATTAAAGTGATTAACTCGGATATAGTGGATTTTGATTGTAGAGCCTTAACTCAAGACCTAATTATTTGATCTGAATACAAGCTATACCGTTACAAAGACAAACTTCTGAACTTTTCCCCGCCACTACTCAGATGATTATGTAAATAATAAAAATTAAAGAAATTCTCAAAAAACTTAGAAAATCGATATTTTTCCGATAATTTTTTTTATTATTGCTGACTTCAACAACAAGATGTCTGGCTAATTTACAAGGTAAGTGCCCAGATGTTACTTTGTTTTGTTTCGCATGTTTATTCCGTGCATTTTGATATGTAGACTGTGTCGATGGGACGATTGAACCGAAAGTTATTAAACTTTTTATAAATGCAATAATTCCATATTTTTCGGCAGTTTTGCGTCAAAAAATTTTCTACGTTTCTAATTTCTCATTAAAAACTTTGGTTTCAGTTGTCCTATCGACGTAGAATAAATTTTATATTGGAGTGGATATTCTAGAGTTTCTAAAAATATATTTTTTACTTTGGTTTACACAATAGTTTATTTTCTATAGTTTTTCAAATTTTGTATTTCAATGCTAATGTTTGTGTACATTTGCAAACTTTCATGCCTAATTTTATTTCAAAACTGCCATAAATCATTAATTTTTAATCAATCCACTCCAATCTTTTTATGTTTATTCGGAGCAGATTTTTGTGATTCGAAATATGTATTACATGTGTAAAAATAACAATTAATTAATCAGAAACGGTTCAATTAGTATTTTAGGAATTTATATTTTGGAGTGTTTTCTCCTGTGGTTCTTCATTCCTCCCCTATGTATATGTATTGCTACTGTGTTAGATTCTAAGTACAACTTTTTGAAATAAAGCTTGCCCCCTGTTCATTTTCCCCTTAACCCTTTGAACACTTAATTCCAGTGCTTAATTAACTAAATTAATTAAATATTAATCAGCGTTTTTCTCGGCTTCTAATTGTCGCAGAGAAATGGGACTAGTTTCTAAGTTCCTAATTTTTTCAATGCGTCTCTAACAAGACCACTTGGAAGCCATTATCATAATTTTAACTTATATTTCTTTCTTAGTCTTTTTCTCTTGCTCTTTTGCTCTTTTACTTGATCTTTTACTCTTTGGGACTGCTAGCTAAATCAAAATTAATGGACTTTAACTTCATCCTCCATGAAATTTTGTACTTTGCTTCTGTAACTACGCCTAAATCCGAAGACTGGAAAATTTTTAACATTAGTCCTGGACTTCAACTTTTCCAAAATTTTTTCTTTGATTTTAACTTTTTCACGTTCTTAGCAACACCTTTTAAGGATTTTCATGCCTAAAAGTCTCGCCTTTTCTCGCACTTAATGGTTGGAATATAGAGGATAATTCTTGTTATAATTTTTTATTATCTATTAATTTAACTTTATTTATTGATTGTTAAAATAATTTTTTATTTCTTTATATTTTTAAATTTTAATTTTTACTTATTTATTTTTCCCAAATGTAAATGAATTCAATTTTATGTAATTGAATCATAATTAGCTCATGTTTCATTTGCATTACCAGCTTCTTTAAATTAAATTTTCAAATTATTTAACTCAAATTTAACCGGCGAATTTCTTCTCCATATTTGCACCCAGGCTAACTTTAACTCCTTTACAAATCTTTAACAACTAGCCAAATGTATTTATATGCTTTAGCCTTCCATGCTATAAATCCAAGTATTTATTTATTTATTATTTTTTTAATTTTTACAGAAATAAATTTTTTATTAGCATAAAAATATTCATTTGGCTTTTATTCCTGTTTCATTTAATTATGTGTATAGTGGTTCAAATAATGCTACTTAATTTACTGGGCTCGGGAATTGATCCTAGTGGTAGTGCAGGACATAGTAATAGAAGATTGGTCATAGCTTTAATGCCTCATTTGTATATTTCTTTAATAACTTACCAAATTAGACAGTTAGCTGCAAATGTTTCTTTTTATTATTAAATAATTATTTCCTATATAGTTCTCAAGGTTTCTGCATTTAAAATATTAAATTTTTTTTCAAACTTTTAACAATGGTCAACTCCCATAACATTTTTATATCTCGTACTTTTATTGCCTCAGAGACATGAGATTTGACTAGATAAGACTTCGTGTTTTTTTCGTTTTTTATTTTTTATTTTATTTATTTTTATTATTATTATTATTATTATAAGCAAATTTTCGGTCACCTACAAAATTTCGGCTACAAATCTGCCTCCTCATATTTAATGTACATGTAAACTTCGCCCCAATTGTCTCAAAGTCTTTTTTTTCTTTGTTTATTTAAAAATTAATTTAGTTAATATTTCTTTCTTATTTAACGCCTCCTTTTGCTTTAATATACATGTAAACTTCGCCCCAATTGTCTCAAAGTCTTTTTTTTTTCTTTGTTTATTTAAAAATTTGTTTAGTTAATATTTCTTTCTTATTTAACTGCTTTAGCTCCAAAAGTTTTCTTTTAAATGAAATTAAAATAAATAAATCAAATATTAAATGCTTTAAAATTAATAACTTATCGTCAGTTTATTTCCGAACCAGCTTTATTAACTTCAATTTAGTTCAACTTTCCTACCCTGGCCACAAATATGCTCTAATCCAATTTTTTTTTTTTTTATAATTTTTTTTAAATCGTATGAATTAAAACTGTTTCTAATCTTTATAATTCTCATGCAAAATCATCTCTGCATTGCTTAGGAATACGGGTTAGACTTTCTCATTGATTTTAATTTTTTCGGTTACATTTTTGCCCCACTTCAATGACGTAAAATTATAATAACAATAATTTATGTTAGCTTACCCCAGATAAAGTTACGGACATGCGGTTTTCAGCATTATGATTGGCTAATGGCTCTCCACATTCAAAATATATTTTAGCTTTTCGTATCCTAAACTTTAAATGTTTCAGTTTGCTACTAACAACTATTTTCATAACTGCTGTAATCCAACCACCAGTAGGGGAATTGAGATACCCATGAGATTTTTAACGAATAGCGTCACAAGGGTCTACACTATTCCGCTGTCCTTTTATTAAATTAATGTTCTTTTTTATTTTATTGATTTATTTTTTTTCTTTTCAATCACAGAGGTCTGCTCCTTAGTCTGTATATCGGGTGTGCGGGGTGATATGCGGGATGGGATAATGTGCATCTGGGTCACTTCATGTTTACTGCATTTTTCCTAATAATTATTTGTCTTCAATAAACTATTACCTTACACTTCTTCAACGCTTTGGACTATCCAGACAGTTATAATTTATTCCAACTCACAATTTCCCATTAACCCTCTTACGAGCAACTGAATTACTCTCATTTCATTGGTCAAATCATCTGTCGCCCTTTAAAACATGGAGAAAAGTCCACAACCATCACCAAGGCGCAAAATTTACTCACCATGCCAATCTAATCTAGACCTGGAAGGTCCAGATCTCAACCTCAACTGCTCAAATTCCTGCTCAGTAGTGGGAATAACGAAAGAGACGGAGGTCAAACCAACCCGAAATAACGTTTGCATTACAGAAGCAAATCAAACACCACTAGCTTTGGCAATAATCAACAAATTACAGAAAATAATCCTCTCAAAAAATAAGGGAAAATTTTATCTCCCTAAAGAAATTAGGACCAGCGCAAAGGAGCTAATAAAAGAATTCACTGCTCTACAGGCTGCAAAGGACTACAAAGAAACCTCCGTAACCAACAACAACCTACATGACACACTCCAAGAACTAACTCACTTAACTACGATTACAATCCCTAATCTAACGAGCGAAATCCAGCAACTTAACAACACAATGAAAATTACCCAATCCTCACGGCAAACTTCCACTCCCGTTAACAACAGTACCAAAACCTACAGTGAAGCCCTCAAGACAAAACCTACAATTGTCATAGAAAAAACCAATAAGGAAGTCTCAAGGAAGTTAAGCAACATCAAGACCTCAATTCGCCCAAAAGGAGTATACAACAGACAGAACTATATAGAAATTAAATGCAGATCCCATGAAGATTCCACAAAACTCAAAGAAACCCTGACTAAGGAGAACCTGAGAGTCAACGACAAACCCCTACCAACAATGAAAATTATAATTCTCAGCCTCCCGGAAGACACACCTGAAAAATACTTGCTTGAAGCAATTAAAGAAGACCTACAACTAGACCACCGCAACCCCGAGATCCAAATTACGCAGATTCGGAAAACTCTTAGCATCTATAATCTCTGGAATTATGTTATAGAAATGCCTCGCTTCCTAGCCATACGACTTCTCAAAAATCGGAGGATCTTCATAGGTATCCGAAGCTACAGGTTAGAAAAGTTCTTAGCTTATAGACGGTGCCAAAAATGTCAGGATTTCTCACACCCAACAAATAACTGTCCTCATACAAATTTATACTGTGGACGCTGCGGTGAAAACCATAACACACCGGATTGCCAAGCGAAAAAAGCATTCTGCATAAACTGCCATGCAGAAAATAAAAAAGGCGAAAACTTAAATGTAAACCACCCAGCTTACGACCGAAGATGCCCTACCTTATTAAAATACTCAGCAACTATTAAACCTAATTCCACACCAGACACACCGAAGCACTCTAAAGTTACTTCTCAACTACCTTCTGATTTCATTCCATGAATATCTCCCAAGGTTGCTCTTTGACACCATCCAGCACTGCGGATTTCTTGCTTCCCCATCTCCAACTCCATTCAAATATTAACAACCAAAACAATGTAACTGTTCTTCAGGTCAATCTACGTAGATCTAAACCTCCAACGGACCTACTACAAATTACAGCTCTGGAACATAAAATCGACTTTTTCATCATCCAGGAGCCTTTTATTCAGAATGGGAAAATGGCCTGCATTCCAGAGCGCTGGAATTGCTGGACTTCAATTAATAACAAGGCAGCAATCATTTGTACCTCTACCAAATTTCAGCCAATCCTGGTGCATCAGTCAGTTTCAACCGTAACCATCAAACTAACTCTGGACGAGGCACCTCTGAATATAATTTCGGCCTACTGCCCACCACCTAATCACAGAGTTCGAGGAACACAAGCAGCAGAATTATCCGACATTTCCATCACCCTAGATGAGCTGGATAATGTGTTGCGGTCTATCCATCCGGAGAATTCATTAATAGGAGCAGACTTGAATGCGCATAGTATTATCTGGGGCTATCCGTCAGAAGATTCTAGGGGCGAGCAAGTGTTGGATTTCATCCTTGCAAACAACCTCTTCCTTATGAATTCCCAATACTCTCCACCGACATTCATCAACAAACACCAACAAGGTTGGCCAGATCTTACACTGGTTACAAACCCAAATATGGCGAATGTCACAACTTGGGAGGTGCTCGATGATGAAACCCTAAGTGATCACAAATACATCAAGATTACACTTAACTGCAAAACTTCCACCTTCCAGTTTAAGCGTTTTAAAACGAAGTTCGGTGGCCACGGGAAGTTTTGTCATCTCCTGAAACCACTTATTCCAGACCTCTCCCACACAATTTCAACTTGCAATAACACTGCCGATCTAGAAAGAGCAACAATCTCTCTCCAGAAAGCTATTACCTCCTGCTGCTCCTCCAGCTTCAAACTTAAAACTCAAAGCTATGAGACCAGAACTCCCACCTGGTGGTCACAAACACTCCAAATGGAAAGGAAACAATTAAGAGCACTGAGAAGGCGTTATCAATCCTCTTCTTCTCCAGAAAAAGAGAAATATTACAAGATTTATAAGGCAAAAAGAGCCGCATACTTCAAACAAATCAGATTAGCAAAAAAGAAGACATGGAAGGAATTTTGCAGCTCAGCCAAGGACCCATATGGAAAAATCTACAAGGTTGTCTTCAAAAAGACAGTCCCACCAGCATATCTCTTCGTTGACAGCCATAGAACCCCCTTGGGTTCAGAACTCAACATAGCTCAAGATATTCTTGAAAGGCTTTTCCCGACGACTTCTAGCCATTCTTTCCACCCCACCATCAGCTCCAAGAATGACGTTCCATTCAGCAGATACGAAATAGAAAGAACCATCAATTCATTAAAAAAAGGCAAAGCCCCTGGTTACGATGGAATTGATAACATTGTTATCCAAACTATCCACAGGTCTTTCCCAAATATTCTCCTCTCTTTTTTCAATAAATGTCTGGAGCTATCTTACTTCCCTCGCTGTCTTAAGGTTGGTCTTATAATTCTGTTCCACAAGGAGGGTAGGGACAAATCCAGCATCGACTCTTACAGACCAATTTCCCTCCTCCCCACGCTTGGGAAAGTATTAGAAAAATTGACGACGAAACGTTTCACTTTCCATCTCGAAACCAACAAGCTCCTCAGTGACTTCCAGTTTGGTTTCAGACAAGGCCGATCTGTAGACGATGCCCTTCTCTTACTTACCAACAAAATACAGAACAACAGAATTGATAAACTCCATACAGCAGTTATTACCATAGATATCAAAGGTGCCTTTGATAATATTGATCACCTTCAACTAAAGAAACAATTGTGTCAAACCAGAAGCCCATCTAACATCACTAAGCTTCTAATCAACCATTTAAATGACAGACTTGTTATCCTACCTACGAATGCTGGCCTTGCAACTCGAAGCCAGACAGTGGGATGTCCCCAAGGCTCCTGCAGTGGCCCGATACTGTGGAATCTAGTTGCCGATACTCCTTTGAAAATTGACTGGACCACAATAGGAAAAGAAATCGACCAGCGCAGCAATATCCACTTGCAGGCCTTCGCAGATGACTTTACTTTCGTGATAGGCGCTTGTAGTGAAAAGAAACTGGGCAGAGTAGCCTCACTAGCTCTCACTCACTTCAAATCATGGTCTGATAAGAACAACTTGAATATCGCCCTTGATAAGACCAAGTTCATGTTAGTCGCTAAACTCCAATGTGGTCCACAAATTCTATGGGGTGACTACAGATTGAAGAAGGCAAAGTCCATCAAACTCCTGGGAGTCATTTTGGACAAGAAGTTGAATTATAAAGAACATATTGTTACCCAAGGAAACAAAGCTATATTACTTCAAGAGAAGCTTCGCAGACTGGCTGGAAATTACTGGGGTTATAGTCAGAAAAACAGGATTTTACTGTACAAGAACGTCACCGAGAGAATGCTTTGCCACGGAGCAGCAATCTGGGGAGCCTCGTTAACTAATAAATTGGCCCTAAAATTATTATCTATTCAACGAAGGTTTCTTCTTAGTATCACGGGAGCTTTTCGCTCAACACCCACCTCCGCTCTGCAGATAATTACTGGCCTTCCTCCCTTGCACCTGATAATAGAAGCAGAGGCAAAATACATACGACTCACCAGAGGTGGAATTCAGTGTCTCGATCCACCGCTCCCATCACCATCAGATTTAGAAAATAAAATGAGCATTGACTCCTTCCACCCTGGTCTCTTTAATCTGAGTGAAAGAGTCTCTGTCAAAGAAACTGCACAGATGTCATGGCCACCAGCAGAATCCCTTCAAATTTTTACAGATGGTTCAAAGCTGGAAGAAGGGGTCGGCTCAGCTTTTGTAGCTTATAGAAATTCAGTAAAGATGCATGTCTGGAAAACAAAGCTGAGAGAAGATAACTCAGTCTTCCAAGCCGAGGTTTTGGCCATAGGCGAAGCAGTCAAATTTGCCACGCTAGAGAACACCACTGCCACTATTTGGTCTGACAGCCAGGCAGCTCTCAAATCAAGCTGCAATCCATCTTCATCAAGCCCTCTCGTCAGATCACTTCAAAGTTACCTGCTGGACTTTCCTTCTATCCAACTTCGATGGGTCAAAGCTCATGTTGGAATAGAGGGTAATGAGGCAGCTGACATGGAGGCAAAAGAGGCAGCCTCTTCTTCTCTCCATCATGTAGACATCCCCCTACCACGCTGCTCAGTCAAGCACACTCTACAGAACTGGATCAAGGAGAAATGGCAGGACAACTGGTCCAACGCATCTACTGGTCGTCTAGTACATGAAATTATCTCTACAGTTTCCATCAAATCTTTAAATTGGACCAGGAATGAAATCCTTTTCATGACCGGCCATGGCCCATTCCCTACTTATTTCTACAGGGTGGGTCTAACGGACACCCCAAATTGTACCTGTGGTAACGAAGGAGACCCAATACATTATCTCACGGTCTGCCCACTCACTTCTACGTGGCATTTATCAACCCCTGCAAAACAGTGGGTTATTAACTGGAAACGAGCCATACTCTCTAACAAGACCTCTAGACGAAAACTAAACCAACTAATGGACTTCCTAATTAATCAAGAGTGCTTATTCACGTGGCTCAAGAAGAATCAGCATTGACCCTCCTCTGCTAATATCACAAGCCTAAGTACTTGGACTTCTGTACTTAGCCTAAGTGCTTAGACTTTGCTAAGCAATTAGCAGCTTCAACCTATTTTAATGGACTCTTTTCAATTTATGTTTTTAATTTATGAACTCCTCTTCAAATTTTTTTCAGTGTGTTTTTAGTCATTATTTGTAATCCTTTGTATTTTCATACTTTGTCATTCATTCACATTGTATTCTCATCATTTGTAATTTTATGTATTCTTATCATTTGTAATTCTATGTAAGTGTGTTACTCCACATATTTTTGCAACTTGTTCCGTTGTTTTCGCTAAAGGCGGCCGGGACACACTAAATCTGGCTACAATGTCCTCCAGGTGAGCTAACTCATCTGGGGTGGCAGGTCAAGTCTTGAGAATCTTCTGCTTGCTTCCTGCTTCAAAATCACTCCATCCGGCTGCTTCTATCCAACTGGTAAAGTCCATCTAAGGGCTAGGTACAGGGAAGTATGCCGGTGCAACAACAACAACAACAACAATAAATGCAACGATTTCATGCGCAGATTCAAGATTATACTGAGCACCAGTTTTACTTTTGATGAAAATCCGCATATTATCAGATTGAACGCTGAAGCAAGATTTGTTTAGGAAGATGAAGCTGCTTCACCCATTTCAAACACAATGATCTTATACACAACTTAAATACATAGTACAAAGTGTTTGTTGTTGTTGTTTCCAATTCCCATGATAAGCAAAGCTAGATCAGGTCCATGAGTCCATTCACCCTATAAATGTCAAGCACCAAAAGGGGATCCCGAATCAGGTCGTGCTTGATAAGCCTCAAACAAGATCAAATCTGGTCAGGAGAGGCCTGCGCCGAAGAACACTTAGTGCAGGTCTCGAAATGTTTGTTACCACCTACGAAAGTTATGGAAATAACTTTCGTAGGTGGTAACAAACATTTCGAGAGTACATTTCGAGAGTACCCTTATAGACAAACCAATCATAAATGTGTGATCATATAAACCTACATAGTTTACTCAGTTACATTAATTTTAATTGTAAATATGATAAAAACAATCCTGTGAAAGTACTATTAAAATAAAATGGTGTTCATAATGCAAATCTTCAGGCTAAAAGTTCAGTGTGTGTGTGTGTGTGTGTGTGTGTGTGTGTGTGTGTGTGTGTGTGTGTGTGTGTGTGTGTGTGTGTGTGTGTGTGTGTGTGTGTGTGTGTGTGTGTGTGTGTGTGTGTGTGTGTGTGTGTGTGTGTGTGTGTGTGTGTGTGTGTGTGTGTGTGTGTGTGTGTGTGTGTGTGTGTGTGTGTGTGTGTGTGTGTGTGTGTGTGTGTGTGTGTGTGTGTGTGTGTGTGTGTGTGTGTGTGTGTGTGTGTGTGTGTGTGTGTGTGTGTGTGTGTGTGTGTGTGTGTGTGTGTGTGTGTGTGTGTGTGTGTGTGTGTGTGTGTGTGTGTGTGTGTGTGTGTGTGTGTGTGTGTGTGTGTGTGTGTGTGTGTGTGTGTGTGTGTGTGTGTGTGTGTGTGTGTGTGTGTGTGTGTGTGTGTGTGTGTGTGTGTGTGTGTGTGTGTGTGTGTGTGTGTGTGTGTGTGTGTGTGTGTGTGTGTGTGTGTGTGTGTGTGTGTGTGTGTGTGTGTGTGTGTGTGTGTGTGTGTGTGTGTGTGTGTGTGTGTGTGTGTGTGTGTGTGTGTGTGTGTGTGTGTGTGTGTGTGTGTGTGTGTGTGTGTGTGTGTGTGTGTGTGTGTGTGTGTGTGTGTGTGTGTGTGTGTGTGTGTGTGTGTGTGTGTGTGTGTGTGTGTGTGTGTGTGTGTGTGTGTGTGTGTGTGTGTGTGTGTGTGTGTGTGTGTGTGTGTGTGTGTGTGTGTGTGTGTGTGTGTGTGTGTGTGTGTGTGTGTGTGTGTGTGTGTGTGTGTGTGTGTGTGTGTGTGTGTGTGTGTGTGTGTGTGTGTGTGTGTGTGTGTGTGTGTGTGTGTGTGTGTGTGTGTGTGTGTGTGTGTGTGTGTGTGTGTGTGTGTGTGTGTGTGTGTGTGTGTGTGTGTGTGTGTGTGTGTGTGTGTGTGTGTGTGTGTGTGTGTGTGTGTGTGTGTGTGTGTGTGTGTGTGTGTGTGTGTGTGTGTGTGTGTGTGTGTGTGTGTGTGTGTGTGTGTGTGTGTGTGTGTGTGTGTGTGTGTGTGTGTGTGTGTGTGTGTGTGTGTGTGTGTGTGTGTGTGTGTGTGTGTGTGTGTGTGTGTGTGTGTGTGTGTGTGTGTGTGTGTGTGTGTGTGTGTGTGTGTGTGTGTGTGTGTGTGTGTGTGTGTGTGTGTGTGTGTGTGTGTGTGTGTGTGTGTGTGTGTGTGTGTGTGTGTGTGTGTGTGTGAGAGAGAGAAATTATTTAATTTCAATTACATACCAATTTCTGGGTATTTAACAAATGTCTTCTTTTAAATAAGCTTTATTGAAAACATGTCTATATATTTACATAATTAAAATCTTATTTACTAATTTCAAAAAAGAAATTATATTCGTTATATGCTGAAAAATGTATAAAATTCATTTAAAATATTTCGAAATAAAATAGCATTTAAATTAGGAAAGCCTTTACTCAAAGGATTTTGATGAAAGTTAAGTAAAGAAATATATTTATTAAACTATATCTTTTAGAGTCCATTAGGCAAATATGTATTTTCACAAAAGCAGTCTATTACACAGAATATGCGAACGAATTTCATAAGTTCTTGAAAAGTCACCTGAAATAACTATTATGAAAATGAGAATATGTAAATTATGTTCTTCCAGTTAATAAATTCTACAGAAGTTTATAGCATTTCTTGAAGCAAAGTTATTGAAATTTTATAGCCACTTTATTTAAGGGGATATTTTAGATTTGTAGAATTTGAGATAAATATTTCACAAATATTAAATTTAATATATATGAAATGAAATTTTGCAATATTAACTTATTCATAGTTTCTTAAAAATATAAAATGCTGTTTTTGTATAATTTATTTTGGTAATTTAATATGCAAAAATCATTATAGTAATTTTCTGCTTTAAGTTTATTTTATGAAAACAATTGAGAACTTTTTCTAGAGAAACAAATATTTTTCAATATAAAGCGCCAAATTATGGTGTGCATGATTCAAAGTAGTAAATTATGATATAGTTTTGAGACGTTTTTATACATTTATTTCTTTACTTAATACTAGTTTATTACCAAAATATCTTCCATATGCAATCAAAATTTCTCTCAATACTTATATTTATTATAATTTTCTTTGGAAGTATTTCAGAAATATAAGTAATTTTATTTTACATTTATATTTATATGTAAATTTAAATTGAGAAGTAAAAAAGTTTCTAATTTTCTTTGCTACTAGAAATATTGCAGACAGAAACATTGCAACAGGAAAATTAAAATTTTCTATAGTATTTTATTGCAAAAAGTACTTTATAGAAATCTAAGAATTTTTTTTTAATATTTTTAATTCTAAAGATTCATAAATCTAAGATTTCATGTCTAGGGAACAGTAACAAAGTAACACATTTCTTGCTTTTATTTGTAAAATAAGTAATTTATAACATTATCTGAAAATACATTTTAATTTAATTTTTTTTAAATTTAATTAATCAAGAGAAAAGGATTTTTCAACAGAAATAAAATGATAAAAATATAGAACAGCTTATTTAATTATTATTATATTAATTAAATAAACGGTTTATATTACATTAATTTAATTATTATCTGCATTATTATATTAATTAACTGTAATATTATATTAATTTAATTATTACCATAATTTAATTATTTATTTCTGTTTAATTATTTTTTATTACTTTATTTCTTTTGTTATAATTATTTTATTTATTATTGTAAAAGTTTGGCTTCTTTAACTATGCATAATTTGTAATACAAGACAAAATAGTGTAATATTATATTAGGACATATTTTTGGAATTTTAGAAAATTAATCACATTTCTATTTGTTAGTAGTTTTTGCTCTTGTTTAACTTTTCCTTTCAATTCACAACAAAAACATGAATATTTTAGGAAATTTTTGTGAAATATTTTTTTAAATTATTACATATTCAGAATTTAAAATATTTTAAGAAATGAGCTCTTTGTGTATCATTCCAAAATGCAAATGAATTTTAAATTGACGTTTCTTATTTTAAAAAAAATTCTTTATAAATACACATTTTTACTTTTAGTATATCTTTTACATAAATGTGGAATTATTAATTTTATTTAGTGCACAAAACATTAACCTGAAATATTTAATTAAATAAATCACATTTTTTCTCACATTCACATGTATTAATTAAAAAAGCATCCATTTGTTCCGTATCTTAATCATTATGATAAATATTCTTTAAAAAATTATGTATACAATGGGCTTAGAATTGAAGCTCAAAAATGTGTAGAAAATTATATGAATATTATATGTAATTACCAATACATTCAATCAATGTTCTTCAGAACGTGATATTATAAGAACAGTTTTACATATTAAATAATTTTTCTGGGCTTATTTAAAATTTATTCAATTGTGGTTGAACATTTTGTCATATTTTCTGAAACAAAAAGGAAAACTATGTCTAAAGAAATTTAGTTTCAAAGTTATTAATTTTCATTGTTAATACAGTTATTTCTTAAAACATTTGGTAACATAATATCCATTTATAACATTCAGTGAAACCGTTTTTCCTTCTGAAAGATTCCTGAAAAGATCTAAAGAAATTTAAGAAAATTTGAATAATAATTTTTTTTTATGAAACACTATTTCTCAAATACAGATTTGAAGTGGAAAATTGGATAAGGGTTTTACATTAAAAAATAACATCTTTGAAACTTTTTGAATGACAGTTAGGAACTAACTGTTAATCAGAAAGTTTCATACCACGGTACAAATACTAACATTTTCCCTTTTTATATAAATTATTTTATTGCTTATTGATGAGATATTTGTTACGTTAGTAAATTCTAGCATGATATATCTATACATATATGAAAAATATATACATTTAATAAACTACATCTTCAGTAAAAAAAATTGTGGATCCATTTCTGTGACAGTTTCAGGATTTCAAGATCATAAATATAATTTCATTCAGTCACTAATTAGCCAAAATATCTCAGTCACTAATTAACCAAAATATATGTGTACATACATACAATTTGTATACAATTTAATTTTATGTAGCACAAATATAAAGATATTATACTTCATAAAAAGTGAAAATTGGTGAAAATAGAAAATATATTAAATTAAAAGTGTGTATATCAAATTTGTAATTTTTATTGAATAATAAATTTCATGATCTGAATGTGATGCATTTAAATGATGATTGCGTAGAGTTGAAAATAGTTGATGAATTTATTGAAAACCATTTTAAATTAATACTTTTTTAAAGCAGTCAAAGGAGGTTTGTAAGAAAATTATATGAAACAGTTAACAGATTTGAAATTTTTCTGCTTAAAATTGATGTCTCAAATTTATCTATATAAACAGAAATACTAATAGTAATCTTTTACATTGATTATAATCCCAATCAAATGAAACTGCTTTTTAATTAAATGAATAGATAAATGAATTGGATGTAAGTATATTCAATTTTACTTACCTTATGATTGTACAAATTACGCATACGTATTAAGTGATTGTGAAAATGTTTAATTAAAAGACTTCAAATAAATTCTAAAAGCTTGAACAATACAACAATAAATTTGGAAAAAGTAATAAAAAAATAACAAATGAAACAGAATTCATAGATGAAGAAATATATAAATTATAATTAAAAACTGCAGAAATATAAATAAATATTTTTTTAAAAAATTTTTAATTTAATTAGAAAAGATTTTTTTAGAAATTTTCATTCACTATTGAACGGTTGCTGCTATATTCATAAAAAAGCTATATAGGTATAATAAAGTAGCCATGCACTACTGAATGAAACCATCTACTGCACCACCTGGTGGAAAATCGTGGAGTTAGCATTCGTATCTCAAAAACGGAACGAGATAGGTAAAAAAAAAGTGATTTACAAAGTTGTAGAGCATCCTCGATTTAGTACAAAAAGATACCTTGAAGATATTAATGTGATGAATACAACGGTTAAAACGTGCATTTGTAGTTTCGTGCTATGGCGTGGCACATCGTACTTGTGCATATTTGAAAAAAACAAAAAATCGGTTTCTTTCACCGAGTAATGGTGAAAGAAAACGATTTACATTTTCGTGATTACATTTTTCATTTTTATTTCGAAATGGGAAGAACGGAAGTATTAAAAATAATTCCAAAAATTTGTATGCAGTATGCAAATACATAAGAAACGTCACGCCTGTTCACCTGAGACATCTATAAAAGGGACATATTATTGGGGCTGTAGTATGTTGATGCTCATGGTGATGGCTGAGTATTGTGAGGTTGTTTTACTGTTCAGTGAATATCGACACAAGGCACTATCAGCAGCAAAGTTGTACCGTCAACGTTTCCCTGCAGGCCCGCATCCTTCTCATCAAACCATCCTAATTGTTGTAAAACGTTTAAGGGAGACAGGTTGCGTTACTAGTCAACCTTGATCTGGAAGACCAGCTAAAGTTGGACGGCAAGTTCAACCAGATGAGGTATTAGCATATGCCCTCGCATATCCGAAATGCAGCGTAAGAGAGATGAGTCAACACTGTGACCTCTCCAAAAGTCAGGTTTGGAAAATCCTAGGCGAATCAGGCACTCATCCATACCGACCAATGCCTGAACAGGTTTCAGTGGAAGGGGATGCCGAGCAACGCTATGCATGGTGCAACTTCGTCATGAATTAGATGCAGGCCCAACCAAAATTCTTGGCAGATATAATGTAGACGGATGAGGCAGGCCTTACACGGAATGGCATGTACAATAGGCAAAGCACCCATTACTGGTCGCTGGAAAATCCTAAATGTTTCATCGACGTTCGACATCAAATGCGGTATGCTATTAACGCTTGGTGCGCAATTTACGATAACAAGTTGATAGGCCCAATATTTTACAAAGGAACATTAACGGGTGCATGATATTTACAATTGGCACAGAAGGTAATACGCGATTTTGTGGAGAACCTGCCGTTGTTTAATCTTAAGAATCTATGGTTTCAACCAGTTGGCGCGGCTGCTCACAAGACATCTCCAATGAAGCAGTACCTCGTCAAGGAATTTGGCAACCAAATACTAGGGTATGGTGGTTTCGAAGAGTGCAATCCACGTTCTCCTGATCTGACTCCACTTGACTTTTTCCTGTGGGGATACTTGAAACAGCAGGTGTATGCGACCCCTCCAAAAAAATTGCAGGACCTTAAATGACGCATTACGGTCGCATGTTCCAACATGTCACGCTGTATGCTCCAACGTGTGTAACGTGATCTTCAAGCGAGGATCCAAATGTGCATTGCTGTTGACGGTGAGAAGTTTGAACATCTTAAATAAAATATATTGTTATAACTTTTTTTTCTTTCTTAGATCGTTATGTCACGTCACAGCACGAAACAACAAATGCGCGTTTTAACCGTTGTATTCTTCACATTAATGCCTACAAGGTATCTTTTCGTACTAAATCGAGGATGCTCTAAAACTTTGTAAATCACTTTTTCTCTTTATCTCGTTCTGCTTTCGAGATAGGAATGCTAATTCCACTGTTATCCACCAGGTGGCGCAGTAGTCTGTTTCATTCAGTAGCGCATGGCTACTTTACTATACCTAGCCACCACTTCACTTTTATAAATATAGTAACAGCCTTTCCGAAGTTAGGAGGGTGGCAAGGGATTTTAGTGGACAGACTGATATAAATATGTATAAAACATAGTTTAGATATCTCTTATCATATTTGTTGATAGTTTTGTTCATATCAGTTTCATTTCTTTATTTTTAATCTTATTTTACAGTATAAAATTTTTCTGATATTAATTCCTGAACTTATTAATTCATCCTCTACAAATGATAATCATCCATCATATCAAATTCAACAAATCCTTTCTAATTTTTATAATGTTATTTTACAAGTTACTAACATAAGCCATTTTTTGAAAATAAAAGAATTTCATGGTTAAAAATAAATAAAAGCTTAACAGAAAAGAATTCTGCCGATGAATTTTTATCGGAAAAATATTTGACATGAAAGAGAAATATGCTGATTAAAAATTAAATAAGTTTGGATTTTCTGAACATTTGAAATGAGAATCACAAGTGCATAACAACTTATGAGTCTGGATTTTTTCGACTTAGGAAAAAAAGGTTCTACTTATATTAATCAAATTGACTTAAAAATTTCCATTTTACATTATTTATGCATATTAAAAGATATTTAAACTATCTAAATGTTTGTTAATACCTCAGTAATAGAACATGATGATTTTTACCTAAAAATACCCATTTCTGATTTTTTTTCTTTGTGTTATTTTAGAAATTAAAAAACTTGTGTAAAAATAGTATATTATTGTTTGTTATGAATCGATGAAGGGACAAAATAATAATATAATATAATAAATTTGAAATGCTTATATGTCTCTTATCTTTTGCAACTTTTTATGAGTACCTATCATTTCGGTAATTGGAACTCCATTCATTTAGATTATCTAATTTTACTCCTCTTGTCTAAATATTTACTAAAATTTAGATGTTGTAAAATCATTTAATTTTCATTATCTCTAACAGAATTACAAATTTGGCTTATGCTTTCAAATCAGATAGCTGCTGTACGTTTTATAAGAAATTTGGATCTATAAATTGAAGCCTATTATTAATTCCTCACTGTAGCTCAGCAAATGTGATAAATGGTATCTAATCAAGATTTTTATCACTTAAAATGTGTGTCTGTTACATTAGTACATACTCACTATCATATGTTAATATGAAAAAAATCCTTTTTTACATCATCAAGAAAAATAAGAAATATTTACATACTGTAAAAGGCTTATACTTAACATTTATATTTCTTAAAATACTAAATGGCAGCATGTTTCTAAAAATAATAATCCTGCTGACTTGGATTAAGGCCTTGAAGATAAAAAAATCATCACGTTTGGCTTAAAGTTCTTTTCTTTCTGTATCCAATTGAAACTTCTCCAGATACTTGAAGCAGGGATTTAAAATGGAAATTAAATGAGTAACATATATAATAAAAACATGCTAGAGTTTCCAAAATATTTTCACTATTTGCTTAAGCACACTTTATCAGCAATAATGAAATCCTATTTATCTTTTGTTTAAATTTTAAAAAAAATATTTTTATGAATTTTAACGTATGCGTGTTCGTGTTTCAATATCCAAAATTTTTAGAATTCTATTTAATTAATTATTTATTATTTAAAAATTCTCAGCGTAAAAGAATTTGATAGAATTTTTATTATTTAAAACAAATTCCAATTTCTTGCGTTATTTGAGGCATACTGTATTATTACATCATTAGTTGTAATTGATAAATATATTGCAATATCATTTCTGGTTAAACTTCTGGAATATTAGATTGTTTTATTACATTTTCACATTTAAGATTAATTTTTCAATTATTTTTCAATAAATTTTTCAATTTATTTTATTTAATTTTTCATTGAATGTGACATTTTTATTTTATTTTGACAATAACTCTAAAAATACGTTTCTAAGTATAAATTTCGTAAGAATTATTTTTAATTATTAATGTTTTTCTTGAAATTTCTAAAATTATAATTAATAAACAGTACTTAGAAGTGTTTTCAAATTTTGGCTTAGACTAGAAACATACGTCCTCAGTAACCAATATAAAATAAAATGATACAAAAGATTTAAGTACAAAGAAATCTCATTACAAAAAAATTAATTTCATATGCGCAATTTGATTCATGTCATATTTCTCAATATATTATTTTTATAATTTATATTATTATCAAGTAATCATAAGTATCGTCACAGTTTTTTCAGGAAAAATGCCGTATAATCCAGGTTGCCAAATTTTAAGTTTGGAGGATTTTTTTATGTAACTGGCAACCTGGTTTTCATTACGTCATAGATAGGGCGACACATAAAACTTATGCAGAAAATTCTATTTTGGCAAACCCTGTATTTACGTCATCGAGTACGTCACAATATGTCATCTTGGCAACATTACTTCATTGCCAAAAAATTCAGAACTTGGAATCTTGGATTATACGGCCTCTGGTGCCGTTTTTACTCTTATTTAAGTTAATTAAGTCTAAAATTGAGGAAAAGATTTTCTAAATAATCAATCTTATCATAATTTTTCATTGTTATACAATTTCGTTCAGACAGTTTAAAAAATTAGTATTCGTTAAGAATTACCTCAGTTTTGACAGTTTAAAATATATTTGAAATGTGGCCAAAAATGTTAGCATTATTACAAATTTAAATGTTATAATTATTTGAGTCGTTAAAATGTATTGATTGTATCAGAAAGAAAAGTAAAGCATTCCTTTTTAATACAAAAAAACATTGACATAAACAGTTTTAAAATGTAATTGTTTAGAAAAATTAATTTTTAAAAAATTAGTTGCTATTTGGGAAGATAAAACTGCGAAATTATTGTTCGATGTTAAAGAATGAAAAAATGCTCTATGTTTTTCTCTAGTTTTGTTGCATTCATTTAATCTAGAGAGGCCATGACATACTTTCGAGAACATTCTTTCTCAGACGTTTTTCTCATTAACATTAGTCTTTGATCAAAATATTTGTGTTTGGTAAAGGATTGATACTCAACGAAAAGGAGTGTTTCTTCTCAAAACAGCATAAAAATATGCAGTGTATCTGTATATATTCCTGGAAAATAAGATACGATATGACTTTGAGAAGCGATAAGTAAGCGTTAAAAACTGTTAGTTAAATTTATAACCTTAGTTTTCTTCTCTTTTTGCATGCATGATTAATATAGTAAATAAAGCACTGCTAATCACCATTAGTTTACCAGTTACATTTTCCATTTTAACTATATAGTACTGTTTTGTCTTAGACGCTGAACTTTCGAAATTAAAAGAAAAACTGTCCTTACACTATTTTCAGTTTATCATGCATACTTTAAATTTACTTGACACGTATTGATTCTTGAGAGTATATTATTGCACATACACTGTTTTGAAATTTAAAATCAAATTGCTTATTATTTAAATAGTTAATTTAAAATTAAAATAAATCAATTGACTTTGAGATGTTCATTCATTTTTGACATCAATTTTCATTTTATTTATAATTTTTCATTTACTTTAAAACTTTATATCTTAACCAAAATGCTTGTCTGAAGTTATTAAGGTTCGAAATGCAATAAATATATTTTTACATGCTTGAATATTTTTATATGAATTATTCTTAATAATATATTTTAATTAATTATTTTAATGTACAGGAACATTTAGAAAAAATAATTAATTTAGAGGAAAATAAAAAAATTAGGTACAGTTATTATTTTACAGTTTTAAATTAAAAAAAGTTATATTAAAATTTTAAAGATTATAAGTATATTTGATTATTATAAACTTTACAGAGAAAAATATCTTATCCGTGAAAACATCGTCGTAAAATGTTTTAATTTTGATGCTATTTAAATCGTTTTAAAAGGATTTCAATTTGATTTTTATTAAAAAAATAAATAAAGATGCTTTATTAACCACATAACTGTTTATAAAAAGTTCTAAAATATTATTAGATGTGAAACAATTTATAAATAATGTAATGCTTTTCAGGTCTAAATGTCAACATAATTCCTGAGGTTTTGAATTAACGAAAAATTTAAAATAATGTGCATAACTGTTTAATATTATTTACAAAAACTAATGTATTAAATTTAAGAAAAAACTGTCATAAATTATATTGTAAATTTAGGCTGTTTGGTTCAGAAGATTTTTTATTTAACGAAAATTGTGTAAGAAGAAAAATGTAAGATGTAAGCATATTTGCATTTATGTTTGCAAAGAAATTTATTTCATTATTTAACTTAAATGCAAAATTCTTTGGTTGCTTATATGAACGCATAATAATCTACATTAATGTTTTTTAAAAGTTACATTTTGTGTTTTTCAAAATCAAACAGAGTTTATGATTTATCAATAAGAGTTTTTTAGTTTTGAAAAAAACTGAAATTAAGAAAATAAATTTTTTGATATCATATTGAAAATAACAAGTAACATTTTCCTTTTTATTTAAATGGGTTAATAATTAAAATGTTCATGGTCTGTATAACTGGAAAGGGTAACTTAAATAATGATTTTAATTGCAAAATTTTGGGTATCATTAGAATTACTTAAGTTTTTTTTTTTTTATTTTGTATTACTCTTAAGACAAGAAAATTGGTAAATAATCTTCCTTTCTAGCCCACGGTAAGAAAAGTAAGCTAATTGATGTCATTGAAAAAATAAGTGTGTGTGTGTGTGTGTGTGTGTTAGTAATGGCAAATCAACTTAAATATAGGGAGCAAACAGAAATCAAAAAAACGTTTTTATATGATTAGTAAATTGGGAATTCTCTATATTATCTTATTTAAAAATGGGTAAATAAAAAATTTTGAAAAAACGTTTTGAATGGAAAGAACTTATATTTTTTTTGAATTTAAGGCTCATTATTTTCGTAATGTAAACAACATAAAAAGAGTCGATGAGGAAACATTATTTTTCAATCTATTCTCTATATAATATATATTGGGTTTTCCCAGGCTCGTAGAGAGTAGATTGAAAAAATACATGTTTCCTCATGTTAGCCCATGTTTCCTCATGTATATATGTATCCTCATCTTAGCCCATGTTTTCCTTTTATGATGATTTTAACTTCAACAATCAAGGCTTCGTGGAAGAGCAATAATATTTGTATCGGGAAAACACAAATTTGATTCCAACCAATGAAAATTACAAGATAAGGCAAAACTTCCATCAGTCAAGTCCTC
This sequence comes from Latrodectus hesperus, assembly GCA_037975125.1. NCBI lineage: Eukaryota > Metazoa > Arthropoda > Arachnida > Araneae > Theridiidae > Latrodectus > Latrodectus hesperus. Next base: position 35,138 of record JAJQOW010000267.1, read on the forward strand.
TATCAAGTCAATGTTTATGAAATTTTTTAAAGTTTTTTTGTCGTAACACATGAATACTGCCATTTATCCTTTAAAGATCCTCCTTCGAAGAAGCAAACAATGGATCATTAAGCAGGCATTGAAACAGTCTCGAATATGTAATGATAAAATATTTCCACAATAGTTAATTTTAACAGCAAAAGGTAGGACTATGCTCTGAGGAGAGGAGAACCAAGTTCAATGTTATTCACTGTTGATCAATTCACAATGAATACTATATTTCTACTTTTTGAGAGCTCGTCCATCCGGTAGGTGTTAGGAAATGTTTTTAATTTATCCTCTTATGGCGAAGTTCCAAAAATTAAAGTTTCCAGATCTCGATACGCTACTACCTCCATCAAGGTATGCAGGTATGTACATAATAAAACAAACACTTAGATAAACTTATAATTTATATCTGTATGCATGAGTCAAATCACTATTTGTACATTGAAACCAAATTTATCTCCAAGAAATTTATTCAGTGAATTTTATACTGGAAATCATGAAATCTACCTACAATAATTCTTCAAATAATTCTGATATTTTTAAATAAATTTTTTTCAGTCAACAAATCCTGAGATCCTGTAGGTTAGCAAAAATAAAAATTAAAAACACAACCTCATATTTCTTTGAAAACGAAGCATAAGGAATATTCAAACTAGCAGCTTAATCAATTTGTTTTTCCTTCATACATCTCGATCTTATAAACTTTTTTTGCATTATTAACTTTCAACAGTAAATATTCTAACTAAAGCATTAGCATATTTTGTTTCTATTGACTGAGACATCAGAAATCAGGCATCTAAGTACACTGCTGGTCACCGTAAATCCAACACCTTGAAGGAAACATGCAAATGGACTGAAATTTACAACATGCAATAGCGGAGTTGAAGTATTCAAATGATTAGAATTGCAGCGCAGACGCACATCATACGCACCTGTGTCATCATTTCAAAGCCTTATTTAAGGCTTGGAGATTTTGACGATTTCATGTTCGGCAGTTGTGTTTTTCTTGTTTTTTTTTTTTTTTTTCAAAAAACGATTAGTTATGCTTCTTAGAAAACAGCAATTATTTTTTGATCAAGTATATGAATATAACAGAGGATATATTCAGAGGATATATCGCGGGACATACCGATATTGTGGATTATGTTTCAGGGAAATCGGTAGTCATGTTGGACGTGACCAAACAACTGTAATGCGGATATGTGATCGTTGGATGCAAGGAGGGTACAACGGACCGACGTGTTCTATCGCATCCACCTCAGTGCATCGCTTCACGTCATGACAGGCGAATTGTGCGAATAGCAGCGACTCAGCCACATCATGAACCATTGCAGAGCACATTTAGTTTATAACACAACATCCAGAATCTGCGAGTACCATTAAACACCGTTTACAACATAGTGGTCTGCCCGCAAGACGCCCATTGCTTCGTCTACCTTTGACACAGAACCACAGAAGTCTCTTCCAATAATTGTGCGAGGAAGGAAGGAAACGGAAGTCAAAATGGAATGAAACTGTCTTAACAGACAATTCACACTTCTGTCTGCAACACTACGATGGTCTTATTCGACTTTGGAGATACTGTAGAGAGAAGATGCTAAACAGCTGCGTTATGCACCCCACACTGGTCCTGCACCAAGTGTTTTGGTATAGGTTGATATTGGATATCATACTCTCGCACTCCTCTAGTACGCATTCCCGGTACTTTAAACGGCCAGTGTTTCATCACTGAGATGTTGAACCTAGTTGTTCTGCCTTACCTTCAGGGTTTGCACACAGTCATATTTCAACAGGCGAATGCGCGACGACACTGGCACGCATCGTCCAAGGGTGCTTCGTCAATCGCCAAATTAAATTGCTTTCCTAGCCAGCTTCCTCTCCGGATCTTTCGCCGATCGAAAATATGTGGTCCATGGTTGCTCAACGATTGATTTAGATTATATTCCCAGCAGCCACACTAGATCAACTTTGGCAACGTGTGGAAGCTGCTTGGTCTGCTCTAACCCCAAGAATACATCCTATGTCTCTTTGAATCAATGCTGAGACGTGTGGCAGCGGAGATCTCCAACAATGGCGGCTGCTCTGGCTACAGATTTTGGCAGAAAGTACACTTCACAGAATTATATAAGTTTAATCATTTTATACTTTTGGTCAATATGTTTATCTACAAAATCAATTTTGTTATGATATCTTTTGTCTTTCTTGGTTCAGCAATTTGGGTGGCAAGCAGTGTATTATATTTTAAAGTTAAGAAAACTAACGCTCACATTTTTTTATATTAATTTTTCAAAAAGTATCTTTTGCTTCTAATGAACTTATTTTATCGCTAGATAGCTAAACAAAGTAGCGTAATTCTATAATTATTCATTTGATGCACTTGATGACATAATTCCACAATTTCAAGCCACTATCTCTAAACAAAGATGATAGGAACTGCCACAATGCTTAAAGCTCCCTCTATAGCGAAAGTTTAATAGATACTATTACTTGCTATATTGCTAAACATTTGAGCCTTTATAAACTATTATTTTTAATATATAATACTGTAAAGCAGATAATTTTATGTTATTTAAAAACAAAAGCAAATTTCTTGAATAAAAACTAAATTATAATAAGGAAATATTCTTTTACATTTAAAAATAGTTTATGTTTTTGAAAACAAAATTAATGTATAAATTTAAGTGGTCAAATTTTGAAAATTTAAGGAATGCTTTTTAAGGAATTCTAACTGTATTAAAATATAATCTTTAAATATGTTCATATTTAAATAATTAGCAGAATACTTGTTTCATAAAATGGTATGTATAAAAAAACAATACAGAAATATAATTAGCTAAGTTTCAAAATATTTCAACATCTTATATTTTGATTTACAGTAACTTTAAAAGAACTATACTTTACATATATTTAATAAATGGATATTATATGTATATTACGTAAAGAAGAAAAAGTTTTTTTATATCTAATCTCCAATTTAATGATGAAAAACACCAAATTATTTTTATCGCCATCAGAGAAAGCATATGATATCTAAAAAATAAAAATACAAAATAATAATTTATTGTAAATTATAATTTCATGAATATGGCTCTCAGAAAAAATGTAAAACTGTAAGAATAAAATTGTAATTTTAAAAGATATATGAAAATAGAATATATTAAGAAGAAAACTTGTGTAAATTGAAAGAAATTTGAATTTTTATCCTACACAGAATTAGGTAAGTTTTATAAATGAAGTTTAAAATTTAAATAAAAAATGCTTGATTGAAGGAAAACAAAGACTATTAATCTTGTCAGAGAAAACTTATTTCACAATAAATACGTAAAACTTTGTAAAAATCCTTCCGTAAAACTTTATAAATATACTTCCGTAAAACTTTTCAAATAAATGTTAATGATGAAACAATTTATAAATGATTAAAAAGACTACTTTATAAATGGTTAAAAAAACGATTTTCAGCTCATTTAAGTTTCAACTGATTAAAATGCATTTATAGAAGCTCGATCACAGGAACTTGTTTGAATATTTATAACTGAGTCGTAAAGTCCATTCATTGCAGTTACATTTAAAGCAAATATTTATTAATGCATGATTCTTAGAAGTCGCTGGAAGCATTGTGTTGAATATCAATTCGGAGACCATTATTATATATTCTAATACGAATTTTAATGAGGTATTCCTTCATAGAGTCACGTCACAAGACAAGAATGAGACATATTTCCTATGATATTCAGAATAAATAATACATAGTCTTTATTTAAGTCTATTTTTGTTTTATTTGAGGGATAAATTAGAAAAGCAAGTTTCTTTAGTTGTGATACATACTTTCATAAAATATTTTTTGCAAACATTTAAGATTAACCACAAAAAAGATAAATAATTATAAGATAGTTTACTGTATTTTGCATACCTTAAAAAGTACAGTATTTTTCATTTATAAAGATTTGTCTGAATCAAAATGTTTTCTCAGATATTTATAAACTTTCATTTGCAATTTCATAATTATTTGTAGCAAAGATTTTAAACTTGTCATGAAAACATTTATACTTTCCTTAACTTTTTCATGGCATCTTGTTTAAAATACTTTCATCAATTTGATATTTAACTTATATGTCAGAAAATAATAATATCATTTTATTTCACATGGATTCAAAAACATTATTGAGTTTTAAAACTCTTTCCAAAAATTGTTATGTAAACACTTTATAAGAATTCTATTTCCTTTTATAAAATTTACTGGAAAAACAAAAATGTCATGTAACGAAATGTATAAGTTCTAAAAATAACAGAGGTAAATTTACTTTAAAGAAAGAAAACATATTTCGCAAACATGACCCACTTTTCTATCAAAGTGCCAAAAATGTCATCTATTCTAACTTTTCTTAATGAAATTGTATAACTTAACACTACAAATAAAACTGGCATATTCTTTTCTTTATTTTTAGATAAATATGTTTTTTAAATATCCCTTTACTACAATATTTTTATACACCTACGCATTATTAAATTTAGAGCAAAACTTTAAGGCTGTAGAGAATTTTTCACATGAAATATAGAAGAAAAATGTTTTATTTAACTTAAAAAAGTTATACTATACAGCAAATTATTATTTAAAAAACGGTATTTTGTTGGGATTGTTTCAAATTTTTTGTAAATAAATCTAAATAAATTATTTTAAATATTATAAAAAATCTTGCACAGGCATACGTAAATTTATTTAAGTATTAAGTATCTAGTCTATTCTCCGAATTAAGTATTTAGTCTAATATTATTTAAGAAATGAATTTAAAAATAAGAGTTTTTAATCAGTTCCAAAAAAATGTAAAAATGGGAACATTAACAAATTAAGTACCATTATTTCTCATTATTCCTCTAATATATTAATTATATTATCCATTATGCGTCATTTATGCAACGTACAATTACAAGAGTTTGTAATTAATTCAGAGAAATTATGCAATCAATATCTCTGCCAAATGTGTGAACTCAATTTTCACAATTCAGTCGAGGGTCAATGAACTTTTGCTAGGCATATTCTGGAATGTATAATATCGAGTAATCTGTACTTTGTGAAATACGGAAACTATTTCCCAGAAAGCAATCAAATATAATTGTGAGAGTTAGTAATATTAATTTCAAAATTTTCTTCTTACCTATAACTGCATTAAATTAATCTGATTTAGAAATGTGTACTTCATTCAACATATATTTAATAATATAGTGTTAGAGTCAAATGTATAATTGAATGTTAAAATATAAAAGAATTTTAGATTTATCTCTTTCATTTTAATATAATAGGCTATTATCTAAAAGAACTTCACCGAAATTTATATGATAAGCAAGCAATTTTAAAAATCCTGAACAATTAACTTGAGATTTAAACGAATATTATTTTTTTGAAAATTGTATAATGTTCTTGGCTACTAAAGATACGCATAGTAAGGTTTTACAACTTCGTATTAAGTGTTTTAATTTAGGATAGTATAAAATATATTTCATTACTGATTTTTCTTAGAAAATAATAATACTAAAATGTCATGAAAAAAAAAACATTGATAAGTGTATAAATTGAAATTGAAAACTATTTAGATATATTAAACTCATTCTTATTGAAAAACAATTTTAATATAAACTACTAAAATATAAATATCCATCAACCATTTTGAATTAAAAATCAAAATATTCAGCATATTGTTTAAGTTAAAAACTAAAATACAAAACTCTATAATTTTGAATTTGAAAAGAATTATAAATTATGCACTAAATTGAAACTAAAGATTTAATAGTAAGAAAAAATATCAATTATGATTTGAACATTCAGTATCAATCAATGTATAAGAACAATTTCAAAAAAAAATTTTTAAATCATCCTTGCCGATTGAAATTAATCATGAAGTGGATGTTTTGTCTTGTCTTTTTCTCATTTTGCTTTTTTCATTTTGATTTGAATTCAGGCAGCAAATACGTCGACAAGTCTTTATTTACGAAAACGTCTCAATGACGTAGACGAAACGTTATTTGACATCATGGACATATTTTAAACCAATGAGAATTGTGATAAAGTGGTGTAATCATAATCTCAACTGAAAAAAAAACATTTCAAGCTTAACCATTTCTTAAAATTTTAGAATTTCTATGTTTATATCAAATTGATTCCAGACTTTTTATATATCTGTTCTTGTTATGAACGCTTATTATGACAAGTGGAATTATTTGTCGTTTGCAGCAATTTAGTTTCCAGAAGCGAAGTCCAAATTGATGTTCATTATTTAATTCTATTAATTTTTGATTCCTTAACATTTGGTACTACATTCCAATAAGCAGATTATATAGTCAGTAATTTGTGTTGCTCTTGTTTTTCCTGGTAGCAATGTGCTCAATGTAGTAGCAGCATGAAAGAAATTAAAGGTATTCAGTAATACTTATTATAAATGACAACACACAGAAAACACTCATGATCTTGCTTGATAGTTATAAAAAAGTTAACTTCGGAAACCCTTTAAAAATAAAGAAAATTTATGATAGTAAAGAAGTTTCCAAGAATAAAAATGATAGTTAATCAAAGCCAAAACTGTTGAGCATAAGCCAAATATAAAATTTCTTAAGAAATAGTCTGCTTGAATTAAATTATATTGGCATCATTCTTTTGTTCGCACAATATTTTGCATTTTGACAGGTAAATCTTTCTATTATAGCATAGTGCATCCAGTTTACCATTTTAAATTTCTTTGTTTCCCATGATAAAATGGGATCATTTGTACTGTATTGGGAAGTTTGTGGATATATATATATATATATATATATATATATATATATATATATATATATATATATATATATATATATATATATATATATATATATATATGTTAATTGTCCGTATTCAAAGATGACTATGATTCGATCCAAATCGTTCGCTGTGTCCAATCAGAACTTCTTTGTTAAGGATAGGTAGTGAAGAAAATCTTGTAATGATCAGAATTCGGATATGAGCCTAATCAAATTTTCAGTATTCATGCTGATAATATACTCGATTATATTTTTCCTAATCTAAACTGAAGTTGTTTTGTTACAGGAATAATGAAAATCCTTTTTAATTCATAGAAGCATTTTCTAAAAATATATAACATTTTTTCTCAAGATGTTGTGTTTTAAGATTAATCTTTTCTTCAACTATGATATTAATACACAGTAATTTTTATTTATTCTAAGCTCTTTATTCACACTCAAAAATTATTTTTTTTGTAAAACAAAAGTTCCTGAAATTTTTTTTTAAAAAAAAAAGAATTTAATGTGTAGATTATAACTTGCTTTTAAGCTTTTTATAACAAACAGACATAAAGGGAACTATTTTCAGAATAAAATATATTTTCTCAGGAGACAAAATTTAATTAAATCACCAGATTAAAAAAAGTATTATTCAAACAATGCAAATTTTAGTTATATTAAACTTAAAGGGAAAATAAAAGAAAGCCGTAAATACTCAACATAAATAACTCAACTCAGCTTTCGTCTGGTAGAAATACTTTTTATCAAAATACAATGTATTAAATTAATTTCTATCTGCTAGGTTCTTAATGCATGAAAAACTATTTTTAAACAAGAGAAATTTTTTTTAAAAAAATAAAAATAATTTTAATAGCTAGTCAAGATTTATTTGATTTATTGAATGAAAAAATTTAATATTTTTTATAACTCTAAGCTTAATATTTGTTGAAAAAATTAAATATATTGTTCAAAAATATATTGAATTCATGATGCCTGCTTTACAATCAAGATTGCATCCTCTTATAAATCTAAAATAACTAAAGGCTACTAAAAAGAAACTCAAAAGTAATAAATATTAAATAAAAATTTTTAGAATGTTTTTTTTTTCAAATATATAACTTTAAATATAAATTATATAATAAAAATTCATATTAAATAAATGAATTCTTAAATTAAAATATTAGTTTAATATTTTATGAAAAAATTTAAGAGGAAAAATACAACTTTTGAAGTAAAAGTTTTCCTAGAAAAAAGTCAATGAAAAATATTCCAGATGTTTTAAAATTACTCCTTAAAATTAAAAATCATAGTTTCAGATAATAAGGAAACTATTTTATGTTTTTTAAAAATCTGAGGTATATTGCAATTTCTCTTCAGTCATATATTCAAATTTTCTATCAAATTTTAGAATATTAAATTACTTAAATAAAAACAATATTTTTAGTTTTCACTTAAGCGAAACACTTTTTATTCCCTAATGACTATGCTTATGTGCTTTTCAAAATATAAGTAACATGGATAAGAAAGAGGGCAGATTGATATTGTTAAAAAAAGATCCCAAGTTTACCTCTTTAGGAACAACAAAAGCCAATATATACGGATATGACTCATATTTAAAATTGTTTTCAGGGTCCATTTTATGAAATTTAAATAAATAAACTCTAAAATTTAAAGCAGTCGTTGCAACTGAAACACATATAATAACACTACGAAAACAGGTTCGTAGGCACTATTTCTTTGAATCACGTAATAGACACCTTGAAAATATTTTATAATATAAATTTAACAAAATGATGTGCTTATCTATCGGGATGCGAAGCTGAAAGAATTTTGGTGTCGTTAAGTGTCGAAGGATGCCTGGTATACTTCTACAATTAATAATTAATTTTTATGAGGAAAATTGTTTGAAGAACTTTATTAAAATTACAGAATGATACAATCCACAGTACAACACATTCAAAACGGATCATCTTAAGAATGACAGACTTGTTAGACAAATTGACAGTACATTTAAAAATAATGTCTATGAATGAAATGCACTGCTGTGCCGAAAAAACCACATTCCTCAGTTTTTTTCAAATTTCTATGTTTCCGGAATTCTTTTTTTTTTTTTTATTGAAAATAAGTTTGAATTTTGCAATAATTTAAAGCTATTTAGAGATATGAGTTGCTCAACTTGTGATATGAAGTAAGATTAAACAAGAAAAACAAACTCTGGGTTTAACTTTGTTCTATGAATTGTTCTGGAGAACACTTAACAATCCCTCATCAAATGTCAACACAATTATTTTAAATGTCACTAACGCTAAAATAAAAATAAATTACTATGTTTTAATGGTTTTCATTATCTAGCTTTCAGCATTGACTGACTTATAATTTTTTTAACACAAGGATACTGACAATTGTGTTTTTTTAAAACTATATGGTAACAATATTTTTGCCGGTCTGGTGTCATATGAATCAACTTGTCTGCCATCTATTGTGTTGTGATCAAATTGACATTTTCTATGAGGTGATTTTGTATCTTTTCATATGTAAAATACCTTTGATTATCAGTTCAGTTATCCTTTACTCAAAGTGATGAGATCTTATTCTGTGATGAATAGAATAGAATTTTCTCTTTAAATTCCACTGAAAAATAGGTCTTATCTTATTTTGTTCACTTAGTTAAAATGTTCCTATTAAATTAAATTAATATAAAGCAGAAAATATATTTTAGAAATGCTTTTATCTGATGTTTTTGTTATCAAACAAGAGAAAGAAATATGTGACTTCAAATTCTCACTACCATTTTGATATTAATGTAGACACAATTTTAGATTTAAAACACTTTAAGGAGTAAGAGCAATTAGTGTGAACATGTGAATTAAAATAAATTTGGTACATTTCTCATAATCTAACAGTAATTTAAATTTGAACCCTGATACTTCAAAATAAACCAGCTTATCAAAAAAAGAAAGGTAATGTAAATAAATTGCATAATCAGAAAAATATTGCACAAGTTTCGGAAAATCTGAAAAACCTTCTGTTAACTTTAGAATATTTCTCCGATCAAGCTATCTGTTTAAGACTTGAAGCGCATATTAACAACTTTTATTTGTAATACATTTCAGCTTACTCCTAGATTTCAAAAATATAAAGAGATAACAGGAAAACTTTTTTATCTGTGTTTAAGCTTTTTTTTTAATCATATAAGAATCTATCAAAATTGACTAACACATAGTAAAATTTTGTAAAATGCTTCACAAAAACGTTTTATTTGATTTTAAGAAGCACTTTAAGCAGTTTTAACTAAAAGTTTCTAAAAGTTAAAAACAAAATTCAGAATTACAATGTGATTTTCCATTTATTCATATGTCTTGTCTTGGATTTCCATGTATAACTCATCGTTGTATTTAACAATAAAACATTTTCTGAAAATATTCTAATCCGAGTAGATAGAGATAATTATTTATTGATTACCTCCAGATTCTTCATGCAGTAACAAAAATTATTAAATATTACCTTATTTATCAATCAATAGTATACTTAGGGATAAGTTAAATAGTATTATCTAGCATAATCTAGCATAATTGCGCTTTATTTTAAGTGGCATAAAATTTTAAGTAAATATTTATATTAAAAACATTAAAATTACAAGAATTTTATATATTTTTATTAATTTTAGTACAATTTGACTAAAATTAAAAAATTACTTAAGTGAGGTTTTTCGGTAACCCTAGTATTTACGTCATGGCGCACGTCATCTTGGCAACATTTCTTTATCGCCAAAAAAATTCAAAATTTGGAATCATGAATTATACGGCACCTGTGCCCTAATATTATATATAATGATTCTAATAAAGCAAAAGATAAATTTATAACTCCAAGGGTTTTTTCACTTAAAAAGCCTATGATTCAGTTTCAACATTGTTTGAATATTGTCTTTATTTTTTAATCTCGTTTTATTCAATAACTTTTCATTTTTTAGTGCATTACAATTAAATTGCTCAAAAAAAATTAATCATTAATTTCTAACGCATTAATTTTTCATAAAATCAAATTCACAAAAACAATTACTATTGTTTTTTATCGTAAAGAAAATTTTTTGTGAACACTTTTTTTCAATCATTAAAAATCTCCAAATTTATACTTTTGTAAAAATTTCTGGTCGAGTAGAGATATTCAGAAAACATTCTCATAAAAAGAAATTTTTAATTTATGTATATATATATATATATATATATATATATATATATATATATATATATATATATATATATATATATATATATATATATATATATATATATATATATATATATATATATATATATATAATACTCATATTTAAGAAATCCTTACATGTTTTAAATAGTAAACACTCGAAAGAAACACTGTTCATAGACCTTATTACATTTAATGATAGATTTATTTTACATCCTTAATGTTCCCTGAGTTTATTGTTTTCCGATAAATAAAAAATCAAATATATTTGCAGGTAATGGAAAGAGAGTTCATTTACTTTTTTATCGGATTTCTTTCAAGTAAAAAATATTAGAAATTGGCACGATTATAGAATTCATTTTTCATGAATATGTGAGTAATGTTCTACAAATTGCTAGGATTATCTAAGAACAAATTTATTATTTTTAATGTTAAAAATAAAAAGTATTTACCCTTTAGTAAATAAACTCAAAAAAATTATGCTTGTAATTTCGTATAAAAAGAAATAAAACATTGTCTATTTTTTTCTCAATAACATTTCCATATGAAATGAATTTATAATACATTTAGAATTTTAGTTTAAAAATATTATTAACTATCAAATGTAAGTAATAAATTAAAAAATAATAAGAGCCTTTGTATAATTTATACTAGATTAATACAAATTAAAATATTTGAATGAACAAGCACATCTTAAATTCATTTAAATAATAATTCAATTTAAAGTGAAGTTGCATTTTTGAGTTTATAATGATTTCATAGGTTTTAAAAGTTTTTTGCAAGATATTGAATTGAATTGATTAAAATTTGAAAATGAAATACTCAAGATATAAATGTGTAGGAGTTTTATAAATTATATTAATTTATTTATTTACCTAAAATTTTAATGAGCAAAGATTTTTATTGTTAATCAAAAACTTAGACTGTAAAATAGAATATATAGATTAATTAAATGGATTAAAGTCAACAAAATACGCATAAAATCCTAGTATAATAATAAAATTAGAATGGTTTTTGCATTAACACTTTGCCTTTCTTTTGCTATTTCCATAGGATGGTAAATTGATTGGGAATACTGAGTTTTATTTTAAAAATTCTTTTTTCAAAATTAAATATGCAATATGGCTTGAATTTTGTAACAAGAATAAATGTTAATTCAATTTTTACAGAATATCTTCGTTTATTGAAATATTTAAATTATGAATAAAAAGAGCTTTTCGGGTGTATATTTATTAAAGGTGATTGATTTATAGCACTGAAAATTTGAAATTGAAGATAACATCTTGATGGCAAAGTGATTCGAAAGAAAACTTTCATTAAGTCTCTAACAAATAATTACTTCAAAGCTGTTCCAAAAATATTCCATTCTTTCATCACAGGTAGGAGAAATAAAAAAATATATGATATAAATTAGGAATTGAAGATGAAAGGTAGTGTTTTTTAAGGAAAAAGATTTCACAAAATTTCCATTTTTAGAAAACGTTGTAACAATTTCGCGGAATTTTCTGTAGAGATGATTTAATAAAATAAATTAATAGCCTTCATCCATAGAAATTATTTTATAAAAAGGCTCCTTACAAAAATCTAATAATTTGTTACCTTTGGATTTTTCAGCAAAAGTTTTCTAGATTCAAAAATCTTTAAAAATACAAGCTTTTATTTAAAGAATAAGAAAACTTTTAAATCGTGTTGTAGAAATGAACTGCATATAAAATAATTAATGCAAAAATATCTATCTTTAATTTCTGACCATTTACATATGGTAATTTTTTCAATCAACTAACCATGAAATTGGCTTTTTTTAATGGATAAATAGTTGCTTTATTTTTTAAATGTTCATTCTTAGAAAATAAATATAGTAAATGTTAAGCACAAATTTTACTTATGAATTATATAAATTTAAGTTTCAGTCATAGATAAAAGTAAAATAGAGCTGATAATCTAAATCATTTTTATTTAAAACTAATTTTATTATAATTCCAAGTTGAATGACCGCAAAATAAACAAAATCTAAGGTAATACATTTATAAAAAAGGTTCTTTGAACTTTTCACAATGAAAAAAATATGAAATAGTCACTATAAAAATACTATAGAGGGTTGATTAATCACCACTGATTAATTGATAAATAAAACTGTACGTTTTACTTTTCAGAAGCAAATTTAAATTCTATAGTCGTTTTCGTATTCATCTTGATCATTATATAATATTAAATTGGTATGACTTATACAAATTGTGATCCATATATTTAAACTCACTTACATTTTTTTCAATTTGCATAATGTGTACTATCACACTTTTATAATAGAACATTGAAAATACAAAACTACACACTTTCTAAAATCTAGGTTGTGTTAAAATTTGACGATTTTGAGCTGTTGTCAGTTTAAAAAAATTTCAAAAGTTACTTTAATTCAAAACATATGAATATGGTTTCCTTGTCCAATATTCACTTCATCACAATGTTCTTCCAATTCAATTGAATAATATTTAAAAAAAGGATGTAACAGCTAGCTTACATACATAAAATAATTATCATAGTAAACATATTGCTACTTATAACAAGGATAAATTAGATCCATTGAATGATGTATGGATTTATTTTTACCTAAACTTCAATAGTGTATGCACCATAACTTTTGCTTCATATTTATAAAATAAATTTCTAAAATAATATATTTCAATTTTTAAAAGTTTATACTAACAAGAAAGTAACTAAATACCAATTTAATTATAAATAATTAATATTCTTTATTAGAACTAATTATTCAAATATATAAATTTTTTAATTGTTCGAATAATTTAAAGTGATTACTTAAATAAGCCATACGTAATTGGCATAACTGCATAAATAATGATTAATAAACAAGCAAATACGCTTGGAAAAACACATTAAATTTTATTTGTTTATTTATCTCAGTAAATATTTTTATATGCGAATTAGAATTACTTGCAAATTTCATAAAAAATAAAAAAGCACATATATTTACTCAATAATTAATGCATTCATTCCACATAATATGGTTGATTTAAAAATGCTTCATTCTAATAAATAACTAACAGTTTTTTAACATGTTTATGGACGAATTATGTCTTTTCTCTAAGTTTCAATTTCTTGTGAAGAAAAATTGTTGTGACTTCCTAAATTTATTTTATTTAGAGTTTCACGCTACAATTTAAACTTATTCAAAACAATCTGATTAATTAGAACAAATACAGTGGGAAATATCTTCCAATTTCCTCACATAAACTTGTGAGAATGATGATCTGTCCTTTCTCTGAATATTAATAAGAAGAAACATTTGACTGCTTAAAGAACACGCTATTAAAGCTTTTAATTTTTTTAAAGTTGGTACAATAAGACGCATATAAAGGAACACATACGATGATGAATTCTAGTTTTCTTATGTATTTCCTACGGAGGATGACGATTTGTTTTCCGCTGAATTTTGAACTCTTGCTCGGAGATATAGGATCAATGATGTAAAAATTAGAATATCTAGAGTTTTAAGCTACAATTTTAAATTATAAGAAAAACTGTAAAAGTGCTCAAAAGTCTGACTATTAAACTATTTAAATTATTTTGATGGCTTAGATTCAAAAATGTACGATTAATTTAAAGTAACGCAAGATTGAGAAATAGTTTCTGATTTCTTAGAGCTTTAGGGAGAATAATTATCCGTCCTTTCTCTGAATATTAATTTCATGTGAAGAAAAATTCATGTGACTGATAAACGTTATTTAATACAGTGTTTTAAGCTACAGTTTTTAAGTATTCACAGGAATTTGATTAATTTGTGGAACAGAAGCAAGAAAAACAATGAAATTCTATCAGAAAGTATTAGGGAAAAGTATGATATATCTTTTATTTATACATTGATAAGAAGAAATATTGACTGCCTGAAAGACCTGCCTTTAAAGTATATTTGACACACAAAAATGAAAACACACGAGGATTCTGATTTCTACTTTTCTGAAATGCGTCTTAAGGAGGAAGACGATTTGTTTTTCTCTGAATTTTGAATCCACTCTCATAAAAAGTAGACTAATTGACTATAAGTTGGACTATTTAGAGATTTAATCAAAAATTTTTATTTATATAAGCAAGTGTAAATGAGGATTAATTTTTTGTAGAGTAAAACTAGACTGCATGCTTATAAAAACTATTCTGAAAACTTTTAAATTTTTTCATAATTATTAAAATTGTTAGTTTGATAAGACACACACTATGGTGATGATATTTTTGCTTTCTTCATATTTATACAATTTAGAGAGAATGATATGTCTTTTCTCTGCTCTGCTATTATTCAAAACTCGAAATTTAAATGTATTTTATGAAAATGACGGATCTTAAATGTATAAGAAAAGATTTTATACTTAATTTAAGAAAGGAAGCATTTGTTAAATACATTTTTCATAAAAGTACTTTCATCTCTAGTTGCAATGTCATCGATACTGAACTTATGCTTCTTTTAAGTGTTTCTGTATATATTAAGAAAATGTTTGTACCAAATAAGGAAATACTGTAGCTATAAAAGTAAATGACATTTTTAATATTAATATTTTTTGTAAATAATTCCAAGTACTATAAACTGATTCTTATCATATCTAATTGACAAATGTAAATGCAACTAGTTTCACAAATAAGTGAGCTAAAGCCTTTTATACAGTTAATGTTTTTTTAATTTGATTCATTTCTTAACATAATTTTTTTTAATATTCCTTAAATTGCAATATTGTTTTTATTGTTAGTTTCATATCTAACTTTATATTTAGTTCTTAATAATAATAACTGCTTATTTCATATCATATTATATTTGTTCAATACTTCGGCACTTCTTTTAAAACAATTGGACTTTATTTTTTTCTAATTAATAAAAGTTTGCAGAAATTTCTTATAGTGTCAAAAAATGTATTAAATTTTTCCTTTAGGGTACTAAAATATGCATATAAATCGTATATTTATATTTTAATTTTGGCAATTTTCATATTATTTTTTAAAAAAGAATTCTATTGAACAGCTGAAAATTAATTTCTTTTACTATCAAATTCCTATCAGAAAAACTTACGCAAAATCACAAAAATGTTCTGATTCATATATTGGATCTGTTGGTAAGTACTTATTCATTGAAAATCTTAATACGAATATACTGATTATATATGGCTTTTAGCTACCTTATCCTTATAAGTCAGCTATTTTCATCTCATTTACAAAAGCTTCTGAAATTTCGATTCAACTCCGTACTTTTTAATGAGGTGTGCTTATTGATGCGGATGAATAATTCCCAAACAGGAGTTTCCTACATATATTAATATTCATGCGGTATTACAATCATTAATATTCATGTCTGATGAATATATTCCTTTCAAAAGCATTTATATTCATAATTTCCTTGATTTCGATGAATATCATAATTTCCTGTCAAAATCTTCGTAAAATCTTAAAATAGCTTCCAATATTTCATGCATTTAATTATGTAAATGGATCTTAAGTTTTGTAATTAGGTGAAATCAAATTGCCTTTATTTACTTTTTTTAAATTGCTTTCTGATAGACTGCAACAATAGAACGGAGATTAAGCAAGATAATATAAATCAAAATAGTGTATGACAAAATGAAAACACAATAAAATTTACATTTGAATTCTTTTCTTATAATTTAAAATTGAAACAATTCTAACTTTAATTAACAAAGCCTAAATTATTATATTGTCTGAAACTGTTCATTTTTAAATGTTTTATTTTTAATGATTCTTATTAAAATATGTGTGCCATAACAAATGTTTGTGGACATGAAACTTGAAGTGATGTGCGTAAGCACCTTGCCTGCACGAATTATTGCAAAAAACATAAACATTATTGAATATTTTTATGTTGCGCCGTTATAAAATCTGTATTTAGTGTGAGGGATTGCTAGTTGCAATAAAATTCATACATACAATTTGTATAATTGTTTAATATTGAAAATTATAATTTTCAAAACCATTTATGAATTTTAAGGAATTTTTCGTAACATGAAATTACATTTAATTTATTTCAGGAGAGTTATTTACAACATGCACTTGTCTGTAGTATCTTGAGAAGTTTTATATATATATATATATATATATATATATATATATATATATATATATATATATATATATATATATATATATATATATATATATATATATATATATATATTGTTTTTCCTCTCTTTTTTATACATAGCACTTAAATTACGATACATTAACAGATCATGTATTGTTCTATTAATATAAATTATATGTTATAAAAAATTTTCCAAGTAATATGCTTTACTGATGACAAAATGAACTTGAAATATATATATATTTTAACATTATAATTTTTTATGATTATTATATTTGAATGACACAAGTGGATTTTAAAGATACATTTAATATGCAGTAGATATTCCTCTAATATAAAAATTGTGTTTTCTAACATCTGCAGTAAGTACAGATTTTGGTTAATTTCTTACTTTTAGGGTATACATGGTATCTCTGTAACAACTTGTCATGGAATAGTAATTTTCAAATCATCAAGGAAATTAGAATGAGAGAACAATTGGTGCAAGTAATTCACATTTTGATAATGAATGTAAGAAGCATATAAAATGTTGCATTTTCTCAAATATGGTATTTGAAGAAATATATGCCTAAATCCATTCAAATATTTGCGATTTTTGTAAGCTGACTTATGAGAATCTTAGAAAATGAAATTAAATAAATCTTAAAATTACCAACCGCAATACAAAATAAGGTATGAAGGCTGATATCAGGCGATAATTTGCTATAGCTTTAGATTGCTCGAATTTGTTTACGCTATATTTTTTCAACCTCCAAAATACTAATGTTAACCTGATAATTTGAAATTCCGTACTGTTAAACCTGAAACGCCTTTTTTATTATCGAGTCTATAGAAACTTATTTTATTTTTTAAATAAACAAGAAATATTCCTGTTTCTTTTAACATTTATATATCATTTCTTACTAGTACATTTATGTCATTCATTTCTTGATATCTTTTTTTAAAAAAGGCAAAGAAAAAGGCAAAAAGGGAAAAAGGCAACTATTAAAGGAAAGGGATTTTGATGAAATAATTTGTTATATTATATTAATAATGTATACCATTGTGAGTAGCTACCATTAAGGAATGTTTTCTTTCTAAGTGTAAGTAGATTTCATATCTTATGTTTGAAGTTAAAAACTTTCGTATTTTAAGAACAAATTTTCAAAAAAAGTCTGACTTCTTGAAATATTAATGTTAAAATTTATAGTCATTTCATAATATCATTCACAAAATTACATTTTTTATTGTTACATAGGCAATTTTAAGAAAGTTTTTCTTATAAAAACCAATATTTGCTGTATTATAGGAAATTATTATTTTTTAATATTTAAAATTTATTAGATCTTATAATTCTAAATACATTTTTCTTCAAAATGTTTTCTTTATTTATAGATTTATTAGTTAGATGAAATTGAAAGAAAATCTTCAATAATTTGCTTCAAGGGTTCTATTAAAAAAATTTTATAACTATGGACTGTTTTTTAATATTTTTGATTTTGTAAATTATATATTTTTTCCGTTATCAAAAAATAATTATTACATATGTAATAAAAATAATTTAAATATATATGATAAAGAAAAATAAAACTAAGCTTTCAGTTTTTATTTTTTATATTATGATTGTTACTCTTAAATTTTTATGTATACGTCCAGCAGTTATAATAGAACAAATTAATGGTTAGATTTGGAAATATTGAATTATTTCATTTTAGTAGAGATTTCTTAAAAACAAATTTTACTTAGTTTAAATTATAATAAATTTTATAAAGAGAAAAATTGATTTGGTCATTTTTTTGTTATGAAAAACATTTATGATACATCAACACTTTTGTGCTATGGTTTTAAAATGTTATTTAATTGAGAAAAATGTATTCAATGTTCACAATGAACAACTAGAAAGGTCTGTTTCATTCTATTGTACTCAGTTTGCCGAATTTCACTACCGTCTCAAATTTTAAAAAAATGCACAGGAAAGTCCTTATCTTTGATGGCCTTCATAGCAATGAAACTTCTCGGTTAACAAGAATGATAATAGAGCTTTTTGTACAAAAATACTTTCAAGTAACAGAAAATCTAACTAATTCACCTGATCTAGCTATGTAAATTATATTTATACATAGCAAACATGTTCATATTATACGATCATAAATCTTGTTATTAAGAAAAGAGAAGTCAAAATCTAATTTCTTAAAAATATTTCTTTTAAAAAATAACTTTAAATTTTTATTTTACTTTTGGAAAATATAAATAAAAATTTTACTTGATGTAAAATTTATATCCTTTTGCCCTTTTCAATAATAATGATGTATGATTCTCTAATTCGACAGTTTAAATAATTTTTATATTTAGAAACATTCAACAGCTCAATTAACATGCTTTTTTATAGGTTGTACCAGTATTCCCTTTGATGAACACTATTTTAGTCCATTAGTATTTAAAAACTGTATGCCGTTATGAAGTATAATTTAGAGTAGAGAAATTTGTATGTATAAGAAGGTAGTTATTTTTAATATAGTAAATATTTAAAAAAAATAAATTCGGAATTTCTTTTATATGATATTGAAAATATTATAACAAAATTGTTTTGAATAAAAAGTTGCCAGTTATAAGTCATTATTTAAATATTTAAATAAATTGAAAATTTTGAATCATAAAGAATTTTCAATTATTAATGAGTAAAGATTCATATTGACATTAAGAAATAAGTTTTGATTCAAGGAAAGCAAGAAAATTGTAGAAAAAATAGTTAATGCAAGCTAATTTTTATAGTTTATTTTTAGTTATTAATATAAAAATAATCCCGAGTCACAATTATATTACATGAAAGAAAATATGAATGAAATTCCTTTGCATATAATAATAAATTTAGCTCTAGCAGAAAATGAACTATTTTTGAATATCTACATTAATAAACAAACGAATTTCTTGGAAATATTCCTAAATATTTTATCCAACTTTTAAAAAGTTAGAGTATTAATATGCTATATCTGAATTCTTTTTTATTTCTCAAATATGTAAAGCATTATATGTTTATTTTTGTATTTAGTAATAATATTTTGATGTATTTATAGTAAGAAAAATTATAAAGTAATTATTTAATTCCAATCAGTATTTGGAAATTGCGAAATAAGTTGATTATATTTATTTCACAAGTGGTTATATTTAGCTTTAAGCAATTTAAATAATTTCTTATGTTTATATGTAAAATATTTGAAATATATATTTAATTAACTTTACTTTTGCTATATACAGGGTGATCCAAAAGTCAGGACGAACTTTAAAAAGGAATAATTCGAAAACGAATCACGATACAAAGATGCGGTTTGTACCAAACGGATAGAAAAGAAACCGGGTTTTGTGTGGCAATGAAAAAGAAATAGTTCTGTTGGCGACCAACAGATGGCGCTGTCGGAGTTCTGATGTAGGATTATGCAATGCAACAAACGATATAAAAAGAAGCAACTACTGCAGGTAATGCTAGTCGAAGCTGGTATGCATCAAAATGCTGTCCATAGTTGAGAAAGCCCTTTTAGTTAAACTGTTTTTTAAGAATTCGGAAAGTGCCATTGCGAGCATATCGCTACATGAAGGGTATGCGAGATAGCAAAGGACCAATAACGTCTTCTGCATTGAACAAAATTGTGAAAAAAGTTGAAGCTACAGGTTCTTTGGCGTCACGTAAAAGAAGTAGATGTCCCTCAACTGCAGCTGCTGTTGCCACGACAGTGGAGCAGACGGTGCAAGCCATGTCGGCGGTTGCTGCACATGGGGAGTGCAGTGCTTGAGAAGTTTGGAGGCAGACAGGAGTGTCGTATGGAAGTGTCTGGAGAGCGCTGCGAGTTAACTTTGCAACGGTATCCCTACAAGTTGCAACATAACCAAGAACTGAAACCTCCTGACTTCGACTCTCGCCGACATTTTGCGAATTTGGTCTTCAATAAGATGGAAGAGCAGCACGACTGGCTTCACACTGTGCTTTGGACAGATGAAGCACATTTCACACTCTCTGGCACTGTTAACAACCACAATTGTCGAGTGTGGACCACAGAAAATCCACATGCATTTGTTGATGTACCCATGCAACAGCCTAAAGTGACAGTCTGGTGTGGCTTCACTGCTGATTTCATAATTGGTCCATTTTTTTCGAGGAAGTCACACAGACAGGTTTCCAAACAGTTTCTGTCACCGGTAAGCGATATCTAGCACTGTTACTGAACAGCATTATTCCTGAACTGCAAGCCCGACAGACACTCCAAACAGTCACCTTTATGCAAGATGGAGCACCACCTCATATTGCTCTGCCTGTGCAACGCCTGCTACGCTCAACATTTGGGGAGGATCGTATTATCAGTCGCTACTTTAATCACGCATGGCCTCCAAGATCTCCCGATCCCACATCCTGTGACTTTTGGCTGTGGGGCTTCTTGAAGTCAAAAGTGTACAGCCACCAACCAGCATCACTAGCGGCACTGAAAGATGCCCTCCGCCAAAATGTGTCTGCCATAACCCATGAAATGCTACTAAATGCTGTGAATGATGTGGTGAATCGTATCACAGCTTTTCTTCTGAATGATGGACATCACATTGAACATTTACTGTAGTAAGTACTAATTAACTGTAATTAATCTGACTTCATTAATCATTGTTTCATTTGTAAATCATCTTTTGTTGCAATAAAACTCTATAGCGCCCTCTGTTGGTCGCCAACAGAACTATTTCTTTTTCATTGTCACACAAAACCCGGTTTATTTTCCATTCGTTTGGTGCAAACCGCATCTTTGTATCGTGATTCGTTTTCGAATTATTCATTTTTAAAGTTCGTCCTGACTTTTGGATCACCCGGTACTTTATTATGCTTATTTTAAAACGATTAATTTTTTCGCTTGTTTATTTATATGCAACATTTAATTTTTGATTTCATTATCACATTTTTAAGAGAATTTTTAAAATTAATAATTTTTGCAAAAAAATGTATACAATTGTTTAAAAATGAATCATGAATATTATACTCCCCTCATAATTAATTCAATCTGCATTTATTTAAGGAATACATATTTCAAAGGAAAATACTCCATTAATATGTCATCACTTCCATGGCCTACAGAAACGTTTTTAAATTTCATAAAATTGTTTTGACCCTGTTGCTTATAGAACGAACAAAATCGTTCAACATTTGTTTGTTTTTAAAAATAAAAATACTTTTAACAATGAAATTTATTATAAGACATGAATAAGAAAATAAATTCATACGAAGATTCAGATTTATGAATATAATCTCTTATATATCGATGATATTGAAACACATCTAACTTAAATTTAATAATTTACGCTAGATGTGTTTCAATATCAATGCTTAAAAAAGAAGTAAAGATATATTTATTTAAAATTATTATATGCTTTCATTAAATATTATTAAATATTTCTCCTAAAGATCAAATATGCATAGATAAAATTATTTGGAAAATTTAAGTTTACTTCATTTCGCTGTATCCCAAAATGTTTTATAAAACATCATTTAAAAGCTTTTGTAAAATAAAAATGCATTGTTTAGTAATCTTATTGGAAGCATAAAAGCTAATGTATAAAAAAATTCTTATTTTGCAATCAAAACAAATTTTTTAAATATATATTCTTTTAAAATTAACATTATTAAGACACCAATAATGTTTGCGCTAAGCTATTCTAACTTATAAATTATTAAAAACTTTTGTAGTGCAAATTCTGGATTTAAAGTAATTTACAAAAAAGATAATTTAATTAAAATAGGATTTTAAGAAAATATATAAATTTATGCTCACATAGCTAAAAAAATATAAAGATTTTAATCCTTTTCATTTAATTACTGCTATTGTTAATACTTTTATTATTGGTTCGATGCATTTGAATTGCTTGCTAATTTATGTTTTATTGAATATTAATCAATTTACCAGAAACGTTTTAATTTACAACACTGTTATGGAATTCGTATTCAAATAAATGAGTCTAAGGATTAAAGATTAAATAAAGATTTTTATAAATTGCTTCGATATTGGAAAGGGTAGTAAAGGTACGAAAATGTAACATGAGCTCATGCAATTTCTGCACTTTTGAATAAATTCATATAAGTGAAATGTTTCTCACTATTTAAAAGATTTCTTTTGAATACATTAAAAGAATAAAAGATAATAAATACATGTCTGTTATGTCACATGTACTTTAAGTACATAAGGTCTAACAGCTGGTTATTTATTTTTTAAATTGGTTTGCAATGCTAATTACCTTAAATAATCTCATTATCATACAGAAGCATATAATCATAAATAATATGAAATATGAGAATTTTTGTATAAAATGTACAACTTCTACATGCCCAAAATTATAAAAGACTTCAAATGTTTAGATTTTTTAAATAAATATAACCCAATAAAAATGAAAAAAATTCAATTTTGAAAGACCAAAAGGACTAAATGCATTTCCAAAATTATCTGTTCACCGTAATTCGAGTTAGTATACAAATCTACAGTTTTTTATCTACAAAAAAGTTTAATATACAATAATTTTGGTATCTCAAAAAATTAAATATGCTTATAAAAAATTACATCTTTCTTAAGAAGTGCAGAAAAGGGCAAAAGAGGGTATTTTGTAGAACTCATAATCCATTAGAGATAATCATAAAAATTTCAAATTTCTTTCTATCAATGTATAAGAATTGACGTCACAGACTAATTCTAACAGCAACTTCCAAAAGTAAGTAAAACAGGATAAAAAAAGAAGACATGTTAACAAAATTTGGTTCAGATCCACTATGAGCAACCTCATTGCATGACATACTGGAGGATTTAACAGACTGAGAATGTTGTTAATTATTATCTCATAAAAATCTCCACCCTAAATTTGTGTAACATTCTTACTGGGGAAGTTTCTGTGGGTAGTGAGTAGTAATAACGTATAATAAATAAAAAGGGGCTGCAAAATCAGCAGATATCCCAAACAACAGCCGTGAGTTATCATTCATCTTTCTTTTTTTTAGCAGTGATTAAGACTGAACTATGGACCTACCATTTTACTTTGAGCGATTTTCACATTAAGAGTTTGTATTGCCTACATATGCTGCTTCGCTACAGCATATCGGATAGCCTAACAGGTGAAAATTGCTCAAAAACATACTAATACTCACCACTGGCTGCTTCTGAGAGAGCATTTCAAAGGCAATAGGCCATATTCACATACCACAAGAAAGAAGTCCGCGATAGATCTCAAGCTCCTACCCTTAGGTGCATACAAAAGCAATAATGTAACTTTCATCTATTGTTCAACAAATGATGGTTTTGAACTGGCACTATCCATTTCAAAGAGAAGACTCCTACCACAAAATAACATTCAGTTTCTAAAACCATGATTTTCCTTTTTGAGGATTAGTAAATGTCCGATAAAACTTGTTATTCATTCTCTCATAAGAATTAAAGATGGTGAAATATTTCATCCCCTAAAACTAGAAAATTGGATTTGGTGTGAAACTTACGTTCAAAGATAGAAGTCTTATTTTTTTTTAATTTATTGTTTTCTGTAGCTTAAACTAAAAGATCTTGATGTGTGGTTAATTGAAATTTGTCTGACTTGAACTTCGATTTTAATGCTCTTGATTCTAAAAGAACTTTAAATTTTGTTTCATTAATTTACCTTACATAACAGTAATGATAATCAATGCAATTCGAAAATCAAGTTAAGTTAAATTATTCCAAATAAAAAGAAAGATGTGGTTCTGATATAAGACGATATATGTTCTAGCACTTACAATTTTGTGCTGAAACTCTATTATAAAATGATAAGGCAGCAATGTTTGTCTAGTTATAGCACACAGTGGTATTAAACTTGCATCCGTGTTATTCATTAGTCACTGAAATAAATGCACTCAAATGCTATCAAATATGTTTACCTCAGTCAGAAAAAGGTAAAAACAAATGCATTTAAAATTACCGAAACCAGTATTGAATTCTCAACTTATGAAATTTATTTACTCTTTGGCAGCAGAAGCTATAACAGATTTCACAGCTTAAGAGCTCAAATAACGACACTCAAATTCAAAATTTTCACAAAACATACTAGTCTCCCAAACTGAGCATGGGAATACTTCAAAATCATAGAAAATAACCAACGTTAATGTTAAGCCTAATTGAGATGAGTAGCGTGACTGTCGATTCGGTTAATCCACATTTAGAAAAAAATAGTTATTCTGAGAATTTCTTTATATTCTATAAGAATATATTATAATACATAAAAAAGAAATTGTAAATTTTACCTGATTACTCGATAGTGCCAAAAGAGGTAATTAATACCCCCAAAGGTATATAAAGACTGAAAAAGAAATATGAAATTAAATGCTTAGAGACTGCGGGATTGCATGCTTTATCCAAAATATTTGTTGAATTTTCTGATCAATGTTTGGTGAAAATAAGTTGAGAATATCCAGAAATCTTTTATGAACTACTCAATGGGTAAAATGCATAGCGTGAGCATTATTAATCAACTAAAAAATATTAAATACTACAACTATATGAATTATATTAAAGGAAATATTTTAACAAAGTTAACCAGATAATTTGGAAATACGAAATAAATATAAATAGTTAATGGGGGGGGTTATTACTTTAATATCGAGCAACTTTTTTTTTATTTCCAATGGCTATGCCTAGGACCACTGCGCCAAAAATACAGAAAGAATAAGTACACAAGTAAACACAGAAAAGTGTATAAGATGCTGAGGATGTTGTGGTGAACTCGGTAATTTTCGAAGAATCCCGAGGAAAACCCAGATTCGTTTTTCAAATAATTGAATGACAGAGATAAATTCAAAACAAAATACAATAAAACTTAATAATTTATTTTAGTAACTTAATTACAAGAGAAATTTACATTTACAATCAAAACATTCTTGATTAAACAATAGAGATTCTAAAATTACTATTTGTTTTATGACAATTACACATTAATATCATCACTTAATTTGACCAGCCTAATGAGGAACGAGAGATCAGACTCACCCCTTTTAGAAGTAACTGTTGGTCTCCTAACGTCAATGGCATTACCGGCTCAGGATCTCGCTTGGCTTGCTCCTCGCTCATGAGCTTTCCCTCTTTTCTCTCTGTCTCTGGTATCTCTCCTCAGACTCTATCGTTTCTATTCTGTTTGTCTATTTGGCGGACATCTGCAGCTCCATTCTGGAAATTCGAGGCGGGGTTCCTTCTGGAATGCGACGTTATATGTTGTATACAACTAACATCGCTTTAGCGTCTTCTTATGCTCAATGAGGACCTAGTCCTCAATTGTGGACTCCTTTTCTATGTCAGGCTTCTCTGGGGCTTCTGTGTGTCTTCTCTGTGTTTTGATGCAGTTTTTAACTCTTCATAATTTTCGGCTTAGCTCCTCCTCTTTACACCATTGGTTTTCCAAAGTTCTGTAGTTCCTCCTATACTTCTATGGGATAGGTCAGAAATCTCTCCCCTCATTCCCGATTGGTCAGATTTACAAATAATACATATCATAAAACAATATACTTTGCCTGCAATTTCCTCCAGATCACTCATCCCTTCCGAAAGGGAAAATTTATTCTTTTATTGCACTTGTTTCATTGTGCCAATTTTTATTACATCCTTTCCTTTATATTATTCCCGCTTAGTTTGAAAGGAAAAGAGGAAACTCTTAAATTTAAAGTGCAATAAAAATACACACACCTATTTTCTCAGGGTTTGGTTATGTCGTATTACACTACGACAGAGGATGTCTCGTGTACGCCAGTAGCGATCGCACAAGGAAGGTTCAGATAGTGCTGGACATCGACGAAGGTGGTGTACTTCCATCTCCTCCCGAAGATCGCAGGGCCTGGAGAAAGGTTCTTGGACTATGTTAGTTCTACATAGGTGCTTAAGAAGGCAGCCATACCCGGTGCCCAAACGAAACTGGCAAACAGCCCTGCGTCTAGGCCGCTTCGGGATAAATTGAAGATTACTCCACCTGGTCTTGTTAGAGTGTCTCTCTGAGAATTGGTTTAAGACAATGTTTTTCATCTTTTTTAGTGTTTCTAGAAGCTCCGCTCTTTCGGGTTGGGATAGACCACCCACATCCCACTGCAAAATACGCAAAGACTCGCTTGGATACATTATATAACCAGGACTGCAGATCATTTAGCCGCTAAGCGTTACCAGGTGCGCCACGAAGAGGTAGATCTATATAGAGCAACTCAACTGATAAAAAATAAAAGTATACTGTAAAATATGTAAAGAACTTTATTGTTGCAATAAATATATTGACAACCTTATTAATATCTATAAAAAATCAAACATGAGTAAGTTTAATATTGTTTTATTTACTTAATATTATGTAAATCAAAGATCAAGCAGTAAAAACATTTATCAAATAAACTAACAATGTTATTTGATGTATCTTTGATACAACTCATAAACAAGATATTTATAAAAATACAATTACTTTAACAATATAAATATTTTCATAACTAAGATTAGTAATTGTTAATACTTAAAGCTAAAATATTACGTTACCTAAAAACATTTAAATCAATACAAAATCATTGAGATTTAAAATTGTAGAAATATGATACATAAAATAATATGAAATTTAATAAATTAAGAGAATATCCGACATTTCAATAAAAAACCATTCTACTTCATTTTTCACTGTATAATAAATTGTGAAAATTTAATAAGATCGAAATACTTTAAAATTAATTTAAGTTACTAATTGTTTTTCTATTGTTAACTGTAACAAACATAATTTATAATATTTAAATTTGTTATTTTAAATTAACATTAGCTTTCATTCGAAGAAAGGATTCTTTGTACATAATAATTCAAATCCTAATAGTTTTCTGTTATAATTTTATGTATTCTAATTTGCTGAACGAACGCAAATAGTGTGTGAATAATAGTGTATATGCCCGGAGCAAATAAAATTTACCATTGTAAGCCGTTGTTTAGTATTCATATATGCTGATTGAGATGATGAAGGATAGAACTATTAATTTTCGGAATACATCTTTTGAATTTTCCTTTTGGTTTCTGATACAATAACTTACATTTATTTGGATATAATCTCAGTGAAAGCGAAAATATATTTTAATATCAAAGAAAATTTAAAATTAAATAATAACTTAAAATTACATATTTAATAAAATTGAAAAACATACACACACACATATGCACTCTAAATCGCAATAAAAATATATATGGACGAAATAATACAATTAAATTAAAAATACATAAAATCTATTAACACATAAATTTTAAGAATAAATTAAAATTCATAAAAAAAATTTAAATTACTTTTCAAGATGAAATTCGTTAAAATAGAGACGAAAAATTAAAAGAAATATAAAATATATTACTTCAATATTTTTACAATTTATTTAAGTAAAAAATTTAAATTCAAATTTATAGAAAGATATAATTTATTTTTTAAGTAACGTATTTATTGAGATAACAATAATAAGTCTTTTGGATTAAGGTCTGACTTATCCAGATTATTTGAATAACGTTTTATAACGAATATCATTAATATTTCATTTTTTCAACAAAAAATGTATTTAATATTTGATTTATTTATATATGAAGCATTTTGAATTTTTCTCTAGTAAAATAAAATAAATATTTCTTTTATACTTTACGATACCAGGTGGAAACGATAACAGGTGAATAACGTTTTATAATGAATATCATTAATATTCCATTTTTTCAACAAAAAATGTATTTAATATTTGATTTATTTATGTATGAAGCATTTTGAATTTTTCTCTAGTAAAATAAAATAAATATTTCTATTATACTTTACGATACCAGGTGAAAACATTAAAAATGGAAAGCTTTTGTAGTTTTTATTAAACATACTACAGAATTTTGTTACGAAAGTCAAGAAACAAAAAAATTTCTTCACCATTTTTAAATTTTTAACTTCAAATTGACTATTAATAAGACTTATTATAATTTCTTTTTCTAGTTTAATTTATGTTAAGCTCAGAAGGATATTCAATGGACATATAATTATATAATACTGAAAAACGTAAACAGAATCATTCTCATTATAAATAAATTTTCTAATCTAAAACCCTTTTTATTTAATTGCCAGAAGAAATGGAGAAAAACGAAAATTTGAACTATTTTATTGTTTCATCGTCACTACAGTTTGTAGTAACATAAAGGAAATTCAAAGTCTGAAAATATAAAAATAAAAAACTTTTTCTTAGTAAATAAATATTCTCGACAAAACCTTTTTTTGCAATGTTTAATTAATTAAGTAGTTTACATCTTCATTACTGTTTGAGACAACAACCACAGGAAATCATTAAAATATAACATCACAAATATATGTGTTCAAAATCAGTTATAATAAAAAAAAATTAATTAAAGTTGTACAATTCACATAAAAACAAGCCTGTTGCTTTCTCTTGTAAAAGAAACACTGATTCTTTGAGTAGATGAATGAAAATAAGTTGGAACTTTCAAAATTGCTTCATTCAAATACAGTAAAAGTAAACATTATGGTCAGAATATTGACTTTTGGTGATTATTTTTTACCCAGGTTAAGGATGAAAGAAATGTATTATTGTTTGGTTAGCAACTGTATTGGACATCAATGGGTTGTTTCTAAAGGATAGTAACCAGCTAAAAATTTGGAATTAAGATGGCATTTTTAAATTGCTAACCCTAACAACATATAACAGTGCAGTAATGATACTGAAATGGAGTTTTTTTTTAACTAATAGGATATATATACCTCCATTGGCGACCATTGCGACTTTTTTTCGTCGACAATTTAAGCGCATGTTTTTAATGTGGGAAATTTCCCAAAGTTCCAAGAAATTTTTTTTTATAAAATTTTAAACCACATAATAGAATACGAAATCTAAAAAGGTATTACTAAAAAATAAATAAAAACTTTTTTGTTCGGTTTGCCTTCTTTTCAAAACAACCGGTAAAAAAAATAAGTAAATAATAATCATTTACTCTATATGACGTCAAGCTCTCATGTAGAATATGTTCTGTGATATTACAGAAAAATAATATAATAATAAATTAAAATGCTTATATATATATATATATATATATATATATATATATATATATATATATATATATATATAATAAATAAGCAAAATAAAAAGATTTAAGTAATAAATGGATGAAAATAAATTCGAAAAAAGAACCGTTTATCATATTTGGATGCTAGCAACAACGAAACATCACAACAAACGTAGAACAAAATGTTCGTATTGAAAGTAAAAAGAAAACTTCACAAAAGCTGTTGCCACTGAAAAGAACCCTATATATGACGTAAAAATGATGTAAAACACGAGCAAAACAAAATCTGGCAACAAAAAAATCTGAAAAATAACAAAAACTTAAATTGGCACAGGATAATCAAAACAAAGGACGCTAGATTTGGTGATAAATCATATGAGGCTGAATATCATACTTACAGCATTTTTTTTAAATATTTTTAAATCTAAATTGAAGTAAATGTATTACAATAAAGTTAATAAAATGGATACAATAAAACAAATAAGACACTCTATTGTAAAAAATAAAATTTATTATTAACGTAAGTAAAATAAGGAATTTTATAATCGGTATACTAGTGTTTGTAATTAGATATCTGTTAAATAAAATCATTATGAGAAATCATTTTATTTTAGACAGAATTTCACAAAACATTAAAACAAAAATATACTTATTTTCATAATTAATTTTATGATTATATAAAAAAAATACATATATTTGTGTAATTTAGATCCTTCTCTTATTCCTGACTTATGCAGTTGCACTTGACAAGACGAAATGCATTTGCACTTTTCGTCTAACAACAGGACATGACTGCCTAGCCTCTCCTTTAAAAGGCCTACTGTTCCTATTTATCCACTCTGCTACTCTAGATAAATAATGGACAGGGACCATCTGCCCCTTTATGGGCTCTTTGCTGCTTAACGAAGGAAATGAGATATTGGGGGGCAATATCACTTCGTAAGCAAATGACTTTGGTCTATTTTCTATAGTTTACTTTTTGTAATCTTTAGTTCTTTGTATTTTTGCCTGTCCATTAGAAATAAAAAAAATACATATGTGATCTCGTTGAAAATTCCCGTGTAACAAATGCCTGTTTTTAATTAATGCAGTTCAATCTCATATAACTTATATCCATATCAAAACATAGTATTCAAAAAGATCCAGTTTCTCAAACAAAATTTTTCTGCTTTAAATTAAAAGCGAAATTGCGAATTTCGCAAATTCAAATAATAAATCTCATTTAATTAACTCTTGGAACTCATTCCTCATGAAGTCAACCATAAGTGTTTCGCTTATAACAATCTGTTTAAGCATTTGAACTAGTATATATATTTGACAATTCATTCATTTTAGGTGATATTGTAAAAAGTAAAAATGCCATTGAATTTCCGAACAAAAGTAAATTTAACGCTTTTATAAAATTTGTTACAAAAACATCTGTCACTATACTTAGTACTTGGCATATGTGCTGATAATTGAAGCTTTGTCAAACGATTACATTAAGATAATTCAGCAGTATTAACCTTCATTTGGCAATTAAATAGCTTTTGGTGAATTCATTTGGCGAAGGAAAAAATCAAATTTTACCAATTAGTTACTTTTGCCTTTGGTGAGTTGTGACTATAATTTTCCTTTTAGCCTTTTAATATATGAGACTACAGTACTTCACGATTTTTTATTATCTTCCAATGGTAGAAAAAAGAATAATTTATGAGAAATGCAAAATCATTAATATTTAAAGGATGCAAAGTTTTACCAAAATGTGAGACATCAGAAAAAGGAAATAAAAGATATTTTCCATCAATAAAAACTAAACCAGTATAAACTTTACATTTAAGCAGAAGAAAATCAGTGTTAATAATGTAGACATCACTTACAAAATTTTTAAATCAGAATTTATCTTCTTTTCTATACTAAAATATTCAAGAAATAATGCAAACACACACACTTTATAGAAATGGTTCAAAATATATAAACATTATTTTACCCTTTAGGATAAGCAGAACAATACATGCCAAAATGTTGTGATAAGTTGTAGATCTTCAAAAGAAAGTATAATTTTAATGAGTTTTTCAAGATTCTTAACCTTCATTTTTTAATAACAGAAATATTCAAAATGCTACGTTTGATGTAAAATTCAATTTATTAAAATTGCTCTTAGTATTTGAATCATTATCTACATATTTAAATGTTGTTTGTAAAAACCTATTTAGTTGATCTATATAGAATTTTAAAAAAAAATTCATTTAATCGTAAACAAGTGTAAAATGTTTTGAAAGATTTGGAAAATATTATTTCCTTTATCCAATGAGTTCAGACAAAATTTTTAAAGAAACGTTGATGTGAATATAAAATAGTTATTGAGAAAAATTTGGTGCGGTCAATTCTTTACACAAAATCCTACAAGTATTCTTACAAATAAATATATTTTAATTAATATAAAAAAATATTTTAAATAATATCGAAAATAATAATTGTAATTGAGCTAAAAATTCTCTATATTATAAATAAAACAAAAAGTTTAAGGACTTCCTTATTTTAGCGATATCAATGAAATGTAAAATATTTTCGTAGAAAATTTTGAACCATTCATCAAATAAAATTATAAATACAGAAAATAATGTTATGTTTTTCATCATTAATAATTCCC
Organism: Latrodectus hesperus; assembly: GCA_037975125.1. Lineage (NCBI taxonomy): Eukaryota > Metazoa > Arthropoda > Arachnida > Araneae > Theridiidae > Latrodectus > Latrodectus hesperus. The sequence goes on from JAJQOW010000267.1 coordinate 67,911, forward strand.
ATTTAATTATGCTTTATTAATTATATAGAACCTGTTTTAATTCGAAATATTTATAAAATTTTTAAAATTGTAAACTTTGATACTTTTTAATAACATCCATAAAACATTCTAGTTTTCCTATGAAAATTAAAGAAAATATATTAAAAATTCTTAAGTAATATAAGGACATTATAAAATATAAATTAATTTGGGAATAATGAATAATATTAGTTTTATTAAATCCCGGAGAATTTACATATATATATATATATATATTATATACATAGGTATATATATATATATATATATATATATATATATATATATATATATATATATATATATATATATATATATATATATATATATATATATATTTCTTAATATAGTTTATCATTAAATCAAATTACAATTTAACACAATAATTAAAAAGAAAAAATAAACCTGATCCTTAATTTGGAGTCCTCCAATAATTAAATTAATAAATTATATGAAATCAGATACTAATTACCAAAATAATTCTAATTATAGTCTCTGTATTTTGTGTTCGAATTGCTTAAAAATTTTCATACATAAATTTTGTACATTTATTTTATTCTTAAAAAATTTAGGTTATTCATATACACTAAAATTCAAAATAAATTTATTGATCCATATCATTAAATTTTTAATTTAATGGACACGTTTCTTAAATGTAGTGAAAATAGGTATAAACCTTTTGAAAAATAATTTAAAATAATTCTGTAAAATATCAAGTTGATTTTCGTAAAATAATTACGTATAAAAATGGAAGCATATGAGCAAATATGTATAGATTTGCTTTAACTAAACTTATTGTTTTATAACTTTAAAACTTGAAATGAATTCTGAATTTATGAATTAAATTAATCTTAGTGGTATTGAAATCAAAATTACCGAAATGTTAAATTAAATAATTATATAAACATTTTAGCATATTTACTCAAAAAAAATTTTATTATCAAGTATATATAATTTTAATAAATGATAACTAATTATCATAATAAAATTTAGTATGCCTACATGCATACAAACATATATATATATATATATATATATATATATATATATATATATATATATATATATATATATATATATATATATATATATATGTATGTATGTATGTATGTATCTTTATAATATTTATACTTGCGAAGCAGGGAACAGAAACTGCTCTTCTCTCCAAGAAATTTGAAACATTGAGACATTTGGGTGCAATTTATTTTAAAAATATAATCACATAAATTATTCAAAGGCAGAATCAAACCACTTAAAATTTGTGACTTTGTAATGATTTTTCTAAATTTTGCTAATTTATTGAAACTGCTGTTTTTCTATGTTTATAACTCATTTCAGTAAAATAAATGTAAAAATATGAAATTTTTAAAGCACTAAAAAAAGAAAACCAATATCAACTTGTTAAATTAAAATACTCTCAGTATTTGTTTTTAATAAAATAAATAAGTATATTTCAAAGTTTGAAACTGTAATATTTGATTATTCCTTAAATATTTTTAGAATTGAAAATTTAAGCTTTTTTTAATTTACATTATTTTAAGAGTTAAAGCTTTTTTAATAGTTATTTCTCAAATTACTATTTCTAATCTTTATTTTTTATGCTAAAAGGTCTTTAATGCAAAAAATATTGATAGTGCTTTCGATGTAGTTATTTGTTTTAGATTATAAGATTATAAAATTCCTTGCTTTAGTTATTTGAAAATAGGTGAAACATGCAATTTTTTAAAAAAATTATTAAAAAATATTGATGATTCTACTTATTTTATAAATTTAAAATGGAGTATAACTTATTTTCAAATATTCTTTTTAATTTAAAATAAATAACAAAACTAGCGTTATTATTGAGTATAGAAATTACTATAAATTTTATTAGTAATTTTATTTAGTAATTTAATTTATTTATTTACATTATTCAAAGATTTTATCAGTAGTTTTATAATTTAATTCGAAGTTACTATAAGTAATTATTTTACAAAAACTGATTAAGCACTTTTTGTAAGATTAGCGAGCAATAGCAATTGATTTTAATTTAAACATTAATAATCAATAATATTCTGGAAGACTGTAAGAAATCAATAATCATACACAATTAAGTTTTAATTAAAAAAGAACAATTCTTTTGGTAATTCTTCTATTCCATTGTCAGTAAAATTTGTTAGCATTTTCCTGTAATTTCATTAATAATTTAAATCTTACTTTGATGTAAATTTTTGGCTTGAAGACTTAGAAAAGTTTTAAATGTATGTTATAATTTTATATTAATAACAATTTATATTTATATTATCAGTTTCATTTAACATTAACTTAATTTTACATATCTAAGTTCTTTGCTCATACATAGATTTATGATTCTTTTCTAAAAATATTTACAAAAATTTTGTTTATACTTGTTAACTCCTTCTCTTTTATGAGAATTAAAAGAAGAAATTCTCACTTTTAATGTATGTAAGCCTAAATTTTGAAAATGAAAACTTATAAGAACGGCTTAATATATAACTACTTAGCTAATTACATTTTTTTTCAGAAAAATTAAATTTTATTTCAATATTGAAAGAAATTGTATTTGTTTTAACTCATTTAGCTCTTGCTTCGTTATAAGAAACCTTCTTCTACAAATACATCAATGAAATTCTTTTGCTCGAAACTTCTTGAAAATTGCTGTCGAGTAGTGTTACAAGTGGTTGCATAAGATTTTATTTATTTTCAAAAAAAAAATATGTAAATGCAAATATTGAAAAATGAAAGTTTATTAATGATATATATAATAATATGGTAAATAACCTCAATATTCAGGTACATAAAAAAGAAGTTTATCTTAAATCAAGTTTAAATTAAAATGAGTTAAGTATTCGATGAGTTTTATGAAAATATGCCCCAGTGATTTTTTTCTTTAAGTGGCATGAGAAATTTTCTGTTGATAATTGTAGTTTTACATGTTAACAATTCAGGGAGCCCCTTCTTCTTAAAATACCACATCATATACCTTTTGAAAGATTAAATTTTTACCGAATAGTGCTATGAAATTTATTAAAATAAACATTTCACGTTAACTTTTATTTTGAGTATCTAATATGCAATCAAAATTGTATAAAAAATAGCATTTAAAGATTTAAAAAAAACTGTTAAATCTTATGTTTTAATAACAAAACGTAGTTTCAATTAATATCGATGAATAAATAAAAATCAATAAATTGTTTTGATTAATTTAATATTCAAATAATTTTAGAGATATTTCTAGTAGATATTATTCATATTCGTATTGAGAAATGTACTTCATCTGCTATAAGAATTTAATAACTATTCTTTTTTAATATTTATACCTTCCCCCTTTTCATATAAAAGAACGTATTCTTTATTTAAGAAACTGTTAATCCTTACGAAGAAATAAATATTATCAACTTAAATATTCTAAGAATTGAAGGAATTATTTGCCAAATTAGTTTTCTCAGACAGTGTGTTGGATGTAATATAATAAATCTCTTAAAAAGAGTTTATTTTTCATTTTTTAATATATAAAATGTAGCTATAAAATGAAGTTTTGTATTGATGTAGATTGCAAAAGTTCTATAATTAGTAAAATTAACATATGAATTTCTAAAGCAAACACTATCATTAAGATGAATCCATTCAGTAAATTTAAACTAGCATTTTTTTTACTTAGCACTAAAAACCAAGAAAAAATATTACTGAGAAAGGCTGAGAAAATTGATTAATAAAATTTTAGTTTATAACTTACATTTTAAGTTACAATTTGAATGAATTATTTAAAAACTATCAAACAATGAAACATAATAATTATTTTGAAATCTTATTTTGCAATGAATATTTTGTTTTTGTTTTATTAAATAAAAATATTTGTTTAACAATTTATTTAGAAAATGCGCTGATTTTTAAAATGAAACATTTTTAATTTGGAACAAGTTTAATTTTGTTTTTGACTGATAATTAACTTGGTGGATCAGTTTCAGAAATTCGTATACATTTTCGTATAAAATTATAGTGCTTAGACATGAAAATTAAAAGAATAAAATAAAGGTATGTGAATACTTTATTTCTTATAAAATATTAAATAATAATTTTTCTTAAACTATAAAATTGTTATTGTAATTTGCAATATAATGCATAAAAAATTATGCTCTAATTGAAGGTTGATGTACTTACTTTTAGCAAGTATTACTTTTTAAAATAAATAGCAAACATATAAACTTAAACATAGGAAAAGCCATACCAAGATTAAATTTAATAAGATAAATCTAATTGCAGAATTTTATGTGAATACTTAAATTCGTTTTTGTGGGAGATTGAGTTCTTTTTTGCTGAAACATATTATCATTTCTCTGAACTATGTAATAAAAATATATAATTTAAAAAGATATGTTTGTAGATTTATATTATCTATATAATTAACTTTTTCAATATACATAAAATTAAATACATTATAGAAATAACATTATACAAATTTAAAATTATTTTTGTTACAATTTAAAATATTTATTATTAGTCATATGAAAAAGTGTACATAGCTATATTAAAAATAAACAGTCTATATTATTTCTCAAAAAATAGACTCTTTTTAAAAATTTCGTATATAATAAGTTGTCCCGAACTGGAAATAATTAATGCTTTAAAACTAAAAAATTCGATTAAAAAATTACAGTTCGGAATTAAAGTTATAAAATTTTTATTACATTCATCTTTTACAATCATTAATTCATTAAGTAAAATTTACTTAATGTAAGTAAAATTTACTAATTAATAATAAAGATAATAATAATAAAAGCCTATAGAAAAAACTACCTAATTTGTCAGTTTGCTTATATACTTATTTTTTATGAAATACATGGAACGAAATACAAAAAAAAATTCATAAAATATATCTAAGGTAGTTTTTTGAATATAAATAAAATATAATTCTAAACCTAAAAATTTGGACTTATACTAAATAATTTGAGAAAATAATTTTAGAAAAAGGCTTACTGCGATATTTTAATATTTTAAAATAATATTAATATTTTGAAAAAATAATTCTTCTGATCATCATACATTGAATTCGATATCAATGAAACACACTGAAACTAAGCATTTTTAAAATAAAAAGACTAAAATAAATATTTTAGTCTTTTTATTATAATAATAAAATACATATTTCATTGAATTTTTTCAAATTCATAATGAAAGATTACAAATTTTACTTAAAAAATAAAAATGTTATTAACGTATATGTGACCAATATTTCATTCATTGAGAAATCCAATCGAATAACTTTCAGTCTATTGTTATATAGCAAACAATAGAAACTTAATATTCTATTGCTAATTTTCTGAACACCCCTCCACCCTGACATACAAAATCTCTCATTAGAAACCATCGGGAAAGACCTAAACTCAGATGGTGGGATGCGGTAGATGAGGATCTTAGCATTTTAAAGGTGAAGAACTGGAGGTCTGTCGCCAAACAAAGGCCGGCGTGGAAAAGTGTTCTAAAAAAGGACTTGGCCCACCCGGGCTTATCGAGTCAATAGAAAATGAAGAAGAATTTTCTTAACTTTAAAAAATAAAAATAGAAAAATAATAGTTATTTTTTATGATAATAAAATCATGCATTCAGTCATTGTCATTAGTTTCCTAAAACTTAATTTTTTAAATAATAATTTTCTCAAATTAATAACAATGACATGAACACACATTCGAATTGAACCCAAATCGTGCACTCTATAATAAGTCAAGAGAAATTCTGATTACAGTACATTTTAATCGAAGAAGGATGTGGCACAGATGTCTTATAATCCAGGATGCCAAATTTTGAGTTTGGTGATTTTTCGGGGCGTTTCTCTTATGTATCTGGTAACCTGGTTTTTGTTACGTCATACATATGGAAACCTATAAGAATAATGCAGAAAGTTCTCTTTTGGCAACCTAAGTTATTGTACACGTCATAATACATCCTCTTGGCAACATTTCTTCATCGCCAAAAGAATTCAGAATTTAGGATCCTGGATTATTTGGCATCTGTGCTAAGCATATCCTCTATAAAAAAATTATTTATATGAATAAAATTTTTGATCATTCATAAAATATGTTAAATCATCTTGAATTCAATTTAAGACATAAAAGTTTAAAATGCTTTATAATACTTTATAAATATTTTCATCAAAGTATGTTGTATGATCGCTGTCATTTACTATAAGAAAGCTTACATTAAATAAGTTTACATGAAATTTAAATGATGTACTATAATGAGAATACATTTTGCATTGAGTCTTAAAATCAAATTTTTAAAGTAATATTTTAAAGTTGAAATAAATATCTCGAGAAAAGACCATATGCAAAATAATAATACTTTAAATAAATTTCAAGCATTAGTTCCCACATTTTACATTTGTTAATCTTGAAATAAATATATTAAAAATATTTAAGTTTTATCAACTAATTTTATATTTAAATAACACTAATATCCCAATAAGTAATAACTCGAAATTATAGTAATTAAATTCAAATGTAAGCTTTTAAAATAATACAATCAAAGTTAAGGGAGTCAAAATTAGATTAAAGTGAAATGAAAGCTTTTAAAGGAAAAGCCTTTTGCCCTTTAGTGGGAAAAGAAAAAAAAACATTTACTAAATATTTTGAATCTTTTAAAACTTATTTCCTGTACATTACAAAAAATATGTATTAAAAGCCTTCTCATATATTTCAATGTCATAAATAAAAATGGATTGCTTATGCTTTATATAACAATCTTGTATCATTGGTTAATTCTGGTATAAAATAATTTATAAAAAAGAACTTAAAAAAACAATTTATTTAGGGGATTTCTAAGTGAAATTTCTAACCTCTAAAAAACTAACGGATTATAATACATATATATATATATATATATATATATATATATATATATATATATATATATATATATATATATATATATATATATATATATATATATATATATATATATATATATATATATATATATATATATATATATATATATATATATATATATATATATATATATATATATATATATATATATATATATATATATATATATATATATATATATATATATATATATATATATATATATTATATATATGTAATATATATAAATATACATATATATATATTTATATATAATATATATATATATATATACATATATATTATATATATCTATATATATATATATATATATATATATATATATATATATATATATATATATATATATATATATATATATATATATATATATATATATATATATATATATATATATATATATATATATATATATATATATATATTCTGATTCATAATTCATATATTCTGTTGTTGTACTAATTCATCATGATCTAGGAACAGCTAGATCTGGTCCATAACTCCATGTATTGTGGCAAAATCGATCACCAGAAATGGAGATGATATTAGTATTTTTAGACCCAGGTAGTCTAGTAGATGCTGCGGAGAGCCTGGTTTTATGATACTTTTTGAATGTTCTAAAAACTTAACAACCGGAGATAAAAAAAATTAATCTTTTAAGATGGCCATTGCTTAGTCTTGAATTTGCTGTGATATTTGGTCGATACCAATTTAGGTTAAGGATTCTGCCTTGGCGTTTTCTACAACACCTTAAGTGAGCAGGAGGAGTAAGGCATTTTCGTCCACATTTGCCATTCCACGGAGAAGAAATTTTGAAGCAAGTGAGTGAGAGAGTCGGAACTAGTTAATGTCTCTGAAGCCCTTTTTGGTACTGATAAATTAGCGATTTCTATATTTGAAACATTGATATGGGAAGGTATTCAAGGAATGTGAACAGCTTGTTTTGGGGTTGTGCCTTTTACCTTTTCGAGTATTTGCAAACCAACTTGGTCACTGACTTGGTACCAGTTATTTAGGTGATGGATAGCACGATGGCTATCACTAAGAATCAAATGTCTTCAGAGTTGGAGTGTCACTTAAGATATTTTCCAATTTAAAGTTTATGGCGATGAGGTTTTTTCTAAAGAGCAAGAAATAATCTAGATTACGTCTAGAAAGTTCCAAGGACTGATTTTCGATAAAAATTCCGCTTCTGGCCTAACTAAGATAATTTTGGATTCTATTAGTATAAATTTATATGACATTTTAGGGGTATTGCTCTACAGCAATAGCTCATTAGCATTCAATTGCAGAGCAATCACTCAATATCTCAAGCTCATTTTAGGGGTGACTTCAAGAGCCAATTATTTGAGTTAATCAGGTGGTTATAGGTTATCGTTTCTGTACATTCTTAAATCAGTATTGAAGAAGAGTTTGGGCAAGCCCTCACCAGGGAAGATACGTGTCACAAGAGAAGAAGACTCGATTAAGTAGGAAATGATCTTCTTCTATGCTAAGCGGGTTATGCCTTTTGAAACGTTTATTACTTCTCCACCTATAAAGATATTCAGAAGTACAATTTTGGTTATTATAACTTTTCAACATGTTAAAGTACTTCACTAGGTGTGAGTTTCTAACGAGACTCAGAGGTGAAAGATCTACTTCATATCTAATTATTTCGTTTGGGCAACTGTTCCTCAAGCCTGTAATTCTACATGTGGTACTGGGTTGAAATCCTTCTAAATTTTGAAGACTGGCATAGGAGGCACAAAAATAAACTGGGAGTCTATACTCAAGGATGGGTTCCAGGTACGTGGTCTGGATAGTTTTGGCATATAGCTCCCTTATCTCTGCCAGAGATGAACTTCAGTATGTTGAGTCTCTTACTGTTCTTGTCTACTAGGTGTTGTATATGCTTGTTACTGTGGTGTTATCTCTTGGTCTAGAACAAAGCCTGAGTACTTTGGATGTTTTTATATAAAAGCAGTTGTTCATTAAAATATAATTTCAGTTGAAAAGAATCAAGGTGATTATTATTAATGAAAAAGACTGTCGTTAAACTTTGAGACATTGAATGTCAATTTATGATTCCACATATTTTTCAGTGTCGCATTCAAGGCTGACTCGGTGACCTCCATATCTTAGTTAAAACACCAGATGCCGGTGTCATCAGCAAATATGCCCAATCATATATTATAATTTTGTTGATAACCTTAGCTATAAAATTTTTCACTGTAAACTGCCAGTGGGTTTGTATTTTTATTCTTCTTGTTTCTTTTAAAATGTTATAAAATAGATTATGATTAATATTAAATTGATAATTTTTCTATCCGGTTTCGTAAAAAAATGCGTATTTCTGATATAATTTTTTGTTATGAGTTAACATTGAAAAAATATTAAAAGTGTTCTTAAATTAGGAAATTAATAATATTATGTATTAAAGCTAATTTAACAGTTATTAAAAGTAGACTATGTACCAAACCTCTGATGATCTTAAATATCTGTCTGATTGATATTTGATATAAAAAGAAGAATGTGATTTTAAAAACAGAGTTACTAAATGCTATACACATAATATTATGGATTAAGTATCAAATTCTTTTTACAAGAAGACAATGATTAAAAACAGCCACATTGGCAAGTATGGCTATAAATGGATAGATAATGTTGTACATTAGAAGTTATGCCATCACATGTGGTTCCCTCAATAATATCATTGTTTGAACAAAATCAAAATGCAACATAATGAAATGACATGCAAATGTCTCATATGGTTAGGTTTTCACGAAGTTGGTGTTTCGAAATGGAGATTCCATTGTATGACTATACTCAATTTCATCGGTAATGTTATAATCCAGGAATCACACACACACATCGATTTCTTTCAAATTATATGAAATTTTGAAATTTCATGTGGAGTAAATGTGGCCTTAAGAGATAATTTCTAACGTTTACACCTATTATTGTATTGGCGTTTTTAATTTAAATAGATACATATATTTACACTGCGCTTAAAATTATATGTCCTTATCCTTCAAATGTTTTATGTTCCTTTATTTTGTTTTCAGCGTTTTCATTTGTCATTTTGATTCTAGTGAATATTTATTTACTTTTTCTTTTTAAGATTGCAAAAGATATCTTGTAATGCCATAAATAAGCAATACTATGATTTTATCTAAATTCTCAAAACGTAATTCTAGATTCATATAAAGGATTAGATTCATATATTCAGTTATGATACATATCTGTGAAACAAACTTTAGTAATTTTGTATATAATAATTTAAATTGTATTTTTTATTATTACTTCAGTTTCTTATAATTAAATAAACTTAATGTCACTTTTAAGACTATTTAAAAATACATTCTCACAAATGTCGCCCACCCTGCCTATTGGTCAGAGTGCCTGACTGCGGGGAGGGAGCTCCTGAGTTCGAATCCCAGTTCGAGCATGGATGTACTTTCTCTCTCTGTCTATCCTTTGTCCTTTCATTGAATGAATGGGTTGTGAATTGTTGCCTACCCTATAAACGGGTATCTATGGCATGTGTGTACCGAGGAAGTCGGATTCTACATTAAAATATGGTTAAGTTGAAAAAGTGAAGCAGCGCACCCCATAATTCCAGCCTAGATGGCACAAGACGACAACAACAGCATTCTTATAATTCTATGACCAACAGCATTCTTATAATTCTATGATAATTAGACTCCTAATAGTCATATTTGAAAAATATTTTAAATATATGTTTGAATACATAGCATATATAAATGTAATAATTAAGCAGTTTGGATTTTAAATATTAAATAATCAAAAATGTAAAAGAATTTTTAAAAAATAAGAAAAATGCGTAAAGTTTTTTTCTTATAATTACAAATATGAGTCTAGCTCCTTTAAATTTCTTACATTCATGAAAAAGAGAGAAAGGTAGGTTTTTTTTGTAAATTTAAGTCCATAATTATACTGGATACTTAATTCATACTAAATATGTTGAATCTTATGTACATATAAAGCATAATAACATCTACATTTTTCAAAAACAAATCCTAATTTCTTTTTATGGAGATAAAATGAAAATTGCAGTCAAAGTTATAACAACTTGCTGTGTGTACGCTCTAGTTCTTTCACATTTTCTATCTTATCCTTAAAGAGAGATTTCCTTCACTCTCTCCAAAATCTTTTATTCTGCTTAAAATCAAGTATGACATTCTGCATAATAAAATATAACATAAAATTTCAATTGTAAAATTAGAAACTTTTTTCAGAAAAGAAAATAACCGCAATAACAAAACTGAATTTTAAAATATACCTTCTTCTTTCAACTCTTCTTATTACATATTCTAAGCAACCATTTATTATTTTTTTTTTCATATTTACATTCCTTTGAAACTTGTTTATCTTTAGAAAGATATTCTCGACAAAGTCATTAAAATTATAATGCATTTTAAATATATTTATGAAACCATATTGTACTTCTTCTGCTATGTTGATATTATTTACAAATGCATAAAATGAAACTTTTTGCTTGTATTTTAATAAAAAAAAATGTTTTTAACTGTCTTATATATAGTTATGTGATTAATTAGTATATTTAAACTTACATCTTTGAAAATGTTGTATTTCTTTTTTCTTAATATTTTATTCTGTACGCCTAATTACTACTTGTTGCTTAAACACTTTAGCTAAATATGTAGCAAAATTAATGTTTACAAATTTTCTGACATCTCATGTCTTGTAAATTATGAATTTTATTATGACAATTATGCTTTTTATAGAAATGCTTATTTTGATAGTACGCTAAAGTATTAATCTAACAATAGCACAAATTTTCCTCATCCATAATTCAAGTAAAAAAGTACATACCCAATTTAAAACTGAGTTTCTTTATGTGCTATAATCTTCATTTCAAAATCACTATTATACACATTTTTTATCTTACTTAATGTACATCTTATTTGCAAAAATTTCCATCCTCAACAATAGATATAAATATTACGATTTTTAAAGGATATAAGCTATTTATTATGCCTAACTATAAATCGAAATCATTGATCTTCGGAATACTTCAAATTGCATTCATTGCTATAATATATGCAAAAAAGAATCAAATACGAAGTACATTTTAAGACATCATTTTATTGACATTATAATTATTTAGAGGCCCGTGGTAGCCTAGTGGTTAGGGTATAGGCCTTCCATCCGGAAAGGTGGAGTTCGATTCTCAATGCCGCCAAACACCCACCGAGTACATGCGATATACGTGCTCGTTAAATCTGTAGAATCGAAAGTCCTGTAGTCGGTCGTTGAGCAGTTACCATGGGTGCAATAGTCTGGAGAAATTTACTCCCCCTTCAGATCAATGCCAAAATTGAGGGAGTTTATCCACTGGTGCTGCCATCTATCGGAGGATTTGAAGAGCAAAAGTCGTACTTTCACATTCATGGTGCTCTCATTAAACGAAAGACGATTCCAATTGACTTAGATTCGCATAGCCAAGGCATAGAGAGCATAGCTTGTCCAAGTGTCATTAGTAACAACAACAACAACAACAATTGGCATTAGAAATGCAAAATTATAAATTAAAAATGATGTGTTAAAAGTAATTAAATTAAATACCTGCTGTGGAGTAATTTTTATACATACTTGATTTATACTGTAGTATTTAAGGCACTTTTAAATGTAGTAACTACACTCATAATATTTAATTTTTTTAGTAGACTTAGATTTAAATTATCACATTAATGGGGCAAACAACTTCCGAAAATCAAATTGGCTAACACGGATAATTATTTATAAATTTGCACCTTTTATTTGTCCTATGGGTTTTGGTGTCAAATACTGTCTATTTTTCACACAATACTTCACTACGAGAGAGAGGGAGACTTGCATAAAGGACTTACAACAAAAACCAAATAACCACTGTTTTTGGTATTATGAGAACAATATGGACAGGTCTCTCTCTCTCTCTCTCTCTCCTCATATTGTTCTATTGCACTGTATACCATTGGAGATATCTATCTAGTTTTAGATTGACTTCCTCATGTCAACATTGCAACATGAACAGCTCTTCACATCATATTCCAACTTTAAATTGACTATTCAACCATGCTTTTTAGAATTATTTCACTTGTACTAAAACTTTTACGTTTATATAAAGAAACATTTCCCGCATCTTCTAAATTAATAGATGTTACGTTTCCGGTAATGAGTTTTAAGTTTATCTCATTCTGATTTTTGGTTTACAAATCATTACTTTTAAATACCATGACACATTTGACCTTCTTTTGTAATTGTTTTTTCTCCATTTATCTCAATCACGTATTTTGATATAAGATTTTAATTTTTGAACAGTTTGAGGAACTTAAAGGGTCACTTAATAGCATTAATCCATCTGGTGTTATTATCATATTTGTGTAAAAATTTTCCATCAATTTATTTTGAATTACTTATTATATGATATCCTAACTTTCCCCAAATAAAAAAACTTCCAACGTTTTTTTCTGATGCCAGGTCATTTTTGCCAAAAAAACATTCCTTTCCCATAATTTTCCACTTTTTTAGGCCACTTTTTCTTCTTTGTGAAAATAATGAAAGCACCAGTCACAAAAAATATCACTAATTTCTTTATAGAATTTTCTTTCCAATGATGAAATTGAACTCAGATTTTCCTAATAAATGAATTTCGAAATTAAAACTTATATAAAATAAAAATGGATTACATTTTTGTATTATTCTTGTAGAAGAAAAACATTTAGTAACTTTCATTTTTTAAGACTTGTTTTTATTGAATTTTTGTCTTTTAATCTATTAGTTGATCGGTTTCTTATAGTTCAGTTCTTATATCTTATATTCTTGAATGCTTTATAGAAATACTTAGGCAGGAATACTCGAGTTTCATCCATATATCAATATAGAACAGTAAAATTTTTGGCTTTATAAGCATGTAATATTGATTTACACTGTTTGCGACTAAAAATGAGGAAGGGCTACCACGGTAAGCGGATTCTCATTTTTAGTGACAGTCAAGCCGCTTTAAAAGCACTCAGTTCTTTCGAAATCAAATCTAAAATGATTTTGGAATGTAAAAACTTTCTTACAGAACTGGCAATTAGAAACAAAGTGATCCTTGTATGGGTGCCAGGGCACAAAGGTATCGAAGGTAATGAAAGGGCTGACGAACTTGGTAAACAAGGATCGTCTTTTGCTCCCATTAGTGCAAAACCTTTTTGTGGGATCAATTTGAAGACCGCAAAAACCAATGTTCTTAGATGGGAAAAACGGAAGATGTATGAAGCTTGGCTCAACACTCCAGGTCAAACCCACGCTAAAAGTATGATCTGTGGATCATCAGCGAAGATTGCCTCTGAAATTCTAAGATGCTCTAGGCAGAAGATACGTTTAATCGCAGGCTTCATAACTGGGCACTACTATTTCAGAAAACACCTCCATAAAATGGGACTGTTTCAGCAGGACCCTATCTGCAGGAAATGTCATATGTAAGAGGAAACGGCCAAGCATATCATTTACGAATGCGAGGCTCTTGCCCTCCCTAGATTTACATCTTTAGGCATCATCCATACTAGAGAGTTACACCTAGACTCCATTAAAGGGTTATCGGACTTTATTAATAAAGTGGGTGACCCGAGAAACTGGAACTAGGAAACATTGGGTTTGGAGTTAATAGTACAAAATGCTGATAAAAGCAGAGGTGCCCAATGACATACAAATCCAGCTCTAAGAAGAAGAAGAAGAAAATTTATTTAGAAATTTATCAATCTCTTTTCATAGACATTTGAATTCCTTTACTAAAATTATTTTTCATTGAATATAAGTTATTAATTATAAATTAAATGCCCACTTACAAACTTATCTCAAAGTTTTTCACTTTTATTTACATAATTTTATTTTTATTAGGTCAATATGCTCTGAATGGATAGGGAGTCATTCATTATCAGAAGGTAGTGAGTTCAAATCCTGATTCAACTGAAGATCTGTCGAGTTCACTAATGTCGGTTAAGGTACATAAAATATTTAATGGTGTCAATATCCTCCATTTGAAATGATACCTCACTGGGTGGTAGGCCAAGTATGGGGTCTTCTGCTTGGTCCCTGCTTCTAAATTTCAAAGACCGATCCACTGCTGGGGCAACGATGACACACCCAATGAGTTCTCCATTATATAAGTTGCCATCACTTCCACCCACCCCTTGTATTACTTAAATAAAGGGAATATTGTAAAAGCTGAGCATTAGAAAAAACTAATTTGCTCAATGTAAGGCAAATAGAAACAAACAGTTACAAAATACATAATGTTAATAATGAATCAATTTAGAGATTTTCTAGGAATCAATTTACAAAATTTTGTTCTGTATGTGGGAACCCAATTTGAAAACATTTTTACACTTTAATTAATACAAGGAACATTTATATTTTGTCACATTAATTAATCTTCATTCACGCGTATAAACTTTATTCACATATTTAATACGTACTGAAAGCAGAAATTCTAATTTTTTTCGCAAACTTTGTAGCGTTTTGTCTGAAATTAGAGCTTAGTTTACTTCATCGAAATTAGAGCTTAGTTTATTCTCATTTAACGAAAATAATACTCATTTTTAAAATAAAGTTTACTTAAATTGTATTTTAGATTTAAAAGATAAATACTCACGACAACATTGGGTCATCAACTGAACTCCAGCTTCAAATGATATAGTAGTAGATAAAGTAAAGACAAGGCTTCTACTGGACAGGGCAGTTGTAATCCGTTTACAACTGAAATCTTTCAGCTCCTCTCATTCTGCTCAATCAGGACCCAGTTTCCAATCGTGGACTCCTATTTTCTGTGTCTTCTCCTTTTTTTTTTCCATGCAGTTTTCAATTATTCATAATTCTCATCTTGGCTCCTCCTCTTTACACCATTGGTTCTCTAAAGTTCTATAGTACCTCCTATACTTCTATGGGATAGGTCAGAAATCTCTCCCCCTCAATCCCGACTGGTCAGATTTACATATAAAAAATATTTTAAAACACACACGTTCTTTAAATTTACTCAAGACCACCCATCCATTCCAAAAGGAAAAATTCTTTTATTAATCTTGTCTCATTGTGCCAACTCTTATTACATCCTTTCCTTTATTTCTAACAGCATAGTTTGAAAGGAAAAGAGGAAAAACTCTTAAAGTGACAATAAAAATATAAACATCGGTTTTCCCATGTTTTGGCAACGTTGTTTTACACTACGACACCTTACACCATAAAACCCAACCAACCGTATTTAGTAGAACACATTAAAAATCGTCTCCCATTTCTATTAAGAGATATAGTTCACCAATTCAGTTGCAACTTATTAAACTGCTAAGCTCATCTTTTTTTCTATTGTTTTATATTAAAGACATATAATATTTAACATACTTCTATTCCCTAATTATAAATTAATATTTAAAATTTCCTATTGTTAATTTAAAATAACTAATTTCATAAAAGAGAATCAACACAATAAACTATTTTTTTAAGTTTAATTAATTTTTTTCGAATGATTTTGCCTTATGTTGTGACTGTTTCCCTTGAAACTTTTGCAATCTGAAAATAACCTTATTAATCAACAATTTCCTTTAAAAAGAAAACCAGTAAGAGATTTCATCAATACTAATAACTTTATTTCATGCTCTTTGTCTCTAGTTCATTCAAAATAATGGTTCAAAGAGAAAAAATTTAATATTTTTGCTATGGTGAACAATAGTTTGATATCAAAACTGAAGTTTATAGTTTGAATAAAATATGGTAGTTAAGAAGATTAAAGTTTCTCTCTGATGAAAAGACAAGTGTTACAGTAATATTTCATATAATTATTGCCGAAGATTTCAAACTCATCTCAAATATAGTAATCAGCTTAGCGGAAGCTCTTTATGGTCTAGTTACATTATACAATAATCCTTTTATTTTCCAGAGTCCTCCCACAAATGCTAGAAATATAACCCTTTCCAATACACAGGAAGAAATTTGTTTCCAAGAAAGGGAATTATTATTTGAAATTTCAGATAATAAGCTTTTTCCCGTCAATTTTACAAATTATTACCTCAGAATTTTTAAATTTAAAGTCTGTAAGCGTGTTTTTAATCTGTATTTCATATTCACATGTTTATAATTATGTATATACATATATATGTGTGTGTATCATCTCCTTCCTGTATATTACTTTATACGATCTAGTTTTGATATTTCGTAATGGTGTAACACTTATTGCTTCATAATTTTTTATAGATTAAAAGAAAAGAAAAATCCTTATAGGAACTTAAATACGTTTTAGAATGTGTTGTAACAACTCCGCTACTTTTGAATAATATGGTTAGATTGTCATTCTATAATACTTTATCATAATTTCTTATTCCTAATACATTAGAAAAATAAAACTTACAATAAATGATTTTAGAATACATTCCGTCATATGTTTTGCTACACTAAGGTGAAAATATCTCCATAAAATCATATGTTAGTTGACATCCATTTATATATTTAATTAGTAAAAACATTACTAGAATTGCATTAATTTCTAGAGCTTTGGAATGAGGTATTGTTGATGTTTTGAGAAAATAATTTGAAATAAATTTTATTGTACAAAAATTAATTGATTATATATATATATATATATATATATATATATATATATATATATATATATGTATGTATAAAACTGAAAAATTGGCAAAAATTTAAGAGACCAAATGCAATAAATATTTGCTAATTTTTCTATTTTATAATTTGGATGATTGTAAAATCTTATATTTACTTTTGCATCTAAAATTTTGTATTGCAGTCACTCTTCTTGAATTGTTGTTTTAGTTAATAATGCATTTTGTATCTTAAATTTTTGCTAATTTTTCAGTTTTAAAATTTAGATATTTGTAAAATATTGTATATATTTTTATTTTTCAAATTAATATTAAAGACTCTCTACACTTTTGTATTTGAAATATTGTACTGCAGACACTCTTCCAGGTAATTGCACAAGTTTCTTAGATCTATTACACGTTGCATATCACAAAAGGTGCTGGATAGGGGGTCAGGTAGTTAGATAAATTTTTCTATTTTAATATTAATTATTGCTTTTAAATTGACTTAAATTTATGAGATTTTGTCTCGTGATTTATAATATATATAGTGTGTGTGTGTGTGTATGTGTGTGTACTTTTTTTCAAAATAATCATAAAAAATTGGTTGCCACACAAATACTTTATGGTTAAAATAAGTTAACAAAAAATACTTTATAGTTAAATAGAAATGAATTTTAAAATACCTCTTTTAATTTTTTTTAATTGTTTTAATCCATATCAGCTTTAAACTTAACAATATTTACCAAGCAAATTTTTAATTCTAATATATTTTTCATTTCAAAGTCAAAAACATTTATTTATATGGCTCATTATATGATATTTATATTATCATTATATCATTTGGTTAAATTTCTCTTCATTTTCACATAATTTGTTAAATTAGATATTTATACATAAAAGTTGGTCATCATGATTTAATTTTTTCCTCTAACTGTAAATATTTTACAATAAAACTAATTTATTGGCATTTTATCTCATTACAGTTTTCATGACAACGCAAATTTTCAATCCATGGCTTTAAATAGGGTTATTATCCTACGGCTACATTCAATTTATTTTAAGAAACAGAAAGGAAAGGGGAATAATTCCTTTTGATCATATTTTCCATTCTAGATACAATAAGATATCGTAATTAAAGCCCATGAGAATATTTTATTAACTAAGATTAAATACGTCAAATTGACTAAATCCAGTACAAACAATAATAAAAAGCAAAATGTAATTTTCTTCATTAGAAATGCTTAACGTTATTAACTATGATTTATAGGAACCATTATAAATTTTATTTTATAATCCAGAAATAATAATTATTTTATTACAAGTTTTTGTAAAAAAAATATCATAATCTTGTAATACAAAAAATAAAATCTTGCTTATATCACGTTTTATTGTACATCTTATTTACAGAGAACATATAAATTGTATTAGAAGTGAGATATGATTTAGCAGGAATATTTGATAAGATATTTGGTTAGTCAGATTTCCTAAGTTCAGTCAAAATATACTTTATTAGCCATTAATCGAAATATGCTGTATTATACTTTTTACACAACATAAAATAACAAGATAAACATTTCGAAATTATTTTGATTCAGATTTTGGATGAAAATCTTATGAATAATATAAAAGGAAATATATACAGTATATTTTTACAGTACTTTTGATAATACTTCGAAATGAAAAGAAATTGTATTTTATAGAACACAAACGCACATTTTTGTTCTTATAAAGTATTACTGTTGATTGAAAATAAAAATATATTTTGTAAATTTTTACAACGCTTTCTAAGCACTTATTGTCATAATAAAGCTTTTCTCCTAGTTATAATGAAACATTTCCTAACGTCTCTTAAAAACATATCATAAAAAGCATTACGTAGTTTTTTATAATTACAGTGGTATTAATTTCAAAAAATGTGGAAACTCAACAAAAAACTTCAGTCAAAGTAAATTGGAGAACATTTATCATTATTCCATAGTTTTTTAAATTTTGCAAAAGATATGAAGTTTTAAATAATATGATTAATATACAATTATATTTCTTACTGATATCTGACGTTGTATAGTTATTAATGTTATTAATAATGTCTGAGATAATGTTAAGAATATTTTAATTTTTGACAAAATTCTTAATTTTTATTCACATATAATTTTATTAATACGAATATTTAACTATGTATACTTAATTTTGTAGAAATCAAACTCCGACTAATAAGGATATAGGTAGTTGATGTTTCTAGCAGTTAATAAATTAGCTTAGATTTCAAGAAATATTCCAGCTAACATTTATTTTAGTGTATAAAACTTTTAAAAGTATTTATCAAACAAATCAAAAGAATTAGATTAATCTTTTTATACAGTTCATGTCACATTACAAAATATGTTGAATTTTCATTCTTCTAATGTAATTCATTAAAAAAATTCATTCAAGTTCGAAGGGTGAGATTGAAAAATGAGGGTTTTTTTAATAATGTTTTCAAGAAAATTGTTTATTTAAGAAATAAAAAGGATGTATTCTCTCTCTCTCTCTCAGAAGCATTTCACTCAGTAAAAAAACTCGTGAATAAATTTTATAAACCTTCTTGCGTTTTATGAAATCTATAATAGTTCATACTTGACTTATCAACTCATAATTGGTGTTGGTTCATCAAAGATTCTATGAAAACAAAATAGATTGGTTATTATTTGATATTCCAAAATAAAGACTGCTTATAAATTCTCACGTTAAAAAATAAGCATAAAAAACAACATATAAAATGCTCCTTTGGCTAGAATAGTTCAATTAAATGCTTCCAGATAAATGACTAGCTTTAGTAGTGATAAAAATCAAGAATTTTTAATAATTTATTAAATAAAATAAACATTTGTCTATAAATATTCCCTTTATAAAGTACTTAAAAGAACTCTCTGTGTTTTATTAATAAACATAAAACTTTCTCAAATAATTTTAAACATTGGATAAGTACACAACAATATTTATTGTAAGATTTCTTCAAAAACACAAAAAAAAATTATAAAGCATGATAATTTTCTAATGAATTTAGCCTACAATTTCGAGTATTGTACAAGGTGCATACATCATAAATTTTTCAAACAGAAATTATGCAATATGATATAAGGACATAAAAATCATAACAAATCTAAAACAAAGCTATTGAAGTGCAAGTGCTATTTTATTATATACAAAAATTTCCAAGGATTTTAATCTATCATAATTATATGTTCAGCATATGATCATTAAAATAAATGGTTTATCAAAAATTACCTTGGAAGAACTCAAAGCAAAATCTTATCTGTATACTTTATTTTTGAATTTCCTTTTATCAATTTTTAAAATGCATTTATTCATAAACATGGTACAAATATATTAGCAAAATATATTCATGAAGTAAAAGTTAAGAAAACAGGAATAGTTGTAGATTATAGTTTCATGTATAATTTTTTAACAGGTTATAGTATCAGCTTATCGACATTATATCACACAATCTAGATCTTCTTAATATAATTTTCCTGTTTAATTTACCGTCTTTGGTAAAAGAGTTAGCAAATTTGGTAAATTTGAGTCTCTCATTACGACGTACGATGTTTGATGTACAGATGGTTTGACTTTTAAGATTTTTGTGTACATAAAATACAGTGTTGAACCAAAAATAAGGTGGAATTATTGCTATACAAAAACTTACAGGAAAATTTTGTCTTAAAATATTTATCACTTAAGTTAAAAATTAAAACGATTACAATCAATATATAATGAAAAGTTAGCATTATGAATCGATGATCATTGATGTTTTATGTGACCTATTACAATTTAGTATCAGTAAGAGATCCTGGGGCCTGAGCAGCTACCAGCCGCATCGGTAGGCGGTGGATCACCGAACGTCCTGTAGGAATGACAGGATAGCCTTGAATATAGAATCAGAGGCCGCGAACCAGCTCCCGTAAACCCTGGTGTTATGCGTTCCGTGCCTAGGGCTAATTGGCACCGCGGTATTGGTGTCTTAACGGAGCCTCTAGTTGCCTGGCAAACTTCTAGAGTAATTTGCCTTGCCCAGTATCTCAGGCAATGCTGGGTGGACTTATATTACCTGAGCTTATAAATTGTTATCTTGTGGCTGAAAAGACACAAGAAATAACAATCCTTTCTGCATCTACAGGTGATGCCTCTGAAGTTGACCTTGCTGAAAAAGACAAGAGAACTCAGAGGCTGTCTTGTAAAGGGGCAGTAATGAATCCTTCACTTGAGGTAGAAATGACCTCCAAACCATCTTCTGGTGAAAGTCAGGAAGCTATCCCTTGTATGACTGACTCTCTGACCAGATGGGACTATTTCAGCAAGACTCTATCTGCTGGAAATGTCGTACGCAAGAGGAAACGGCAGAGCATATCATTTATGAATGCCAGGCTCTTGCCCTCCCTAGATTAACCTCTTTAGGCATCATCCATACTAGAGAGTTACACCTAGACTCCATTTATCGGACTTTATTAATAAAGTGGGTGACCCGAGCATCTGGAACTAGGAAACATTGGGTTTGGAGTTAATGGTACAAAATGCTGATAAAAGCAGAGGTGCCCAATGACATACAAACCCAATTCTAAGAAGAAGAAGAAGATCAGTAAGAGATCCTATTTAAATTGAATATAAAATTAATATTTTCCAATACATAGATTTGAAGTAATTCTGTATAACGTTATTCATCTGTTAGTTTTAACAACCAATTGTTTTTAATGTTGAATAAAAGCAAATGATTCATATGGTTATTTTGAAGGACAATTTTTTGCCAAAATCTTGTGCACATATTTCAGAAACTAACATTTCTACATTAAAATACATATATAGATTCATGTGTTTTATGGGAATCAAGAATTAAAAGATATTTTTTGGACTCTTGATCACGTTGAATTACATTATTTAAGTGATGCATGATATCTTATAAAAAGAAAACAACCGAACCGAAGCCCAAATTAAATTATTAGATGTCCTAAAATAGTAATTTAAATTTTATAAATTATAAACTATAATGTAAATTACTTAAGTTAACTAATTTTAATTAATTTAGATAAAAAAGCTTTATTTACAATTTTGCTGGATTGAATTCATATTCAATTCAGCAAAAAATGCAAACCGCAAGAAAAGAAAACAATTATTCCTTGATAAAAATGATATACGTCAAAATATTAGATTTTTAATACAAAGTTAAGCGGATTTCACAAAAGTTTCCAAAAGAAAATTAAGCAGTTAATTTTAATCTTGATGACAAGAAAAGTCGCTGGAATATTTTAATTTTCACTGCATTAAATTTAGAATGAAGAGGTTTTTGACTCCTATTATTTTTAACATGGTTTGTTCTTTTTTTCTCGTGGAAATTTGGCGAATATTTTAATATACCCTGACAAATATTAATTTAAAAATATTTCCCATGCGTCTGTTTATTGAAAGGCTTCCTGTGATTTTTGATGGAAACATGCTGCAATTATCTCAAACACTAATATATTCTAGAAGGTTCCTAAAAAAATTCTTGAGCGTGTATGAAGCATTACAAGTTTCATCACAAGATCTGAAGAGAAATAGAAAATACATTCCTTAAAATAAGTGATTTATTTATAAATAATAACTTATTTTTTCTAGGAAAAAACTTATTTTTTCTAGGAAAAAAATGTCTAGAAATTATTAAAATTTTAGGATATTTTATAGACAACAATAGAAAAGAGAATTAAAAAGTTAACAGATCTTAGAATTATTATTTAAAGTACTCTGAGTTTTAAAATGTTTTCACTGAAATTTTAAAATAATATTTGGAGTTTAACTTTCTGTGACAAATCAATGCACCAGTGAAGAATAAATAATTCAAACATAAGATTATTTCATGTACATTTATTTGCCTAAGATGTACAAGTAAAGAAATTATTAAATCTATGAAAAAAGTACTCTAGAGAAAATGATTCTATATATTATCAAATAACTCTAATTCCAGATTAAAAAAAAAGATTTTGAAAAGCTTTATTTTACCTTCAATAAAGTTATTCCATTAAAAATGATCTGGAATTATGTATCATTGCTTTGTCGACAAAGAGAAAGACTTTTATTGGCCAGTGGGAAAAAAGACGAAGTATTATTTTGTATTTTTCTTCTGAAATAAAATATTTAAAACAAAAATTACAATGTTACAAAACTAACTTTTATGAATAATTTCAGTTCAATTCGTATCTATAATGTCATTACTCTTTTCATTCTATTCTTTATCATGGTTACTATTCAAAACAGAAACTAAATTTTTCCAAAAATATAACGCAATATTTTCCAAAAATGAGAGATATTTGGAGCATGCATTAAAAAGCATATTGTATGTTACATTGACTTTACATGGGATTAATGCATTTATAGCTGAGTAACTTATTTCTTATTAAATATAACATAAGTATTATCCTCAGTTTCAAAAATAATGGTTAATTGCATTAATATTTATATTTGTTCTTATTTATTTGCCAATTAATTTAATTTTCTTGGAATATCAAATTGAAAAACAAATAAAAAAACTAAAAAAGAATTCAAAATCAAACTTTCAAAGGGAGGGTCAGAATAGATACAATATGGATCAGTCTTATTTTCTGGGATTAAAATTTTTCATTAAATGCTAATCATTTTGATTATGTGTGTGTGTGTTATGAATTTTTTATGAATGTCTTAATATAAATATTCTAATGATAATTTACAATACTTTTATGTGTCTCTTACTTAATAAATAAGGCTGTATTCATATATAATATGATTTTAATATATATTATTTTATTTGCAACATTTTTATTAAACTTAACAATTAAGTAAAAATAAAAAAATCATTACAAGCTTGATATACCTATACTGAACTTTTGCCATAAAAAAATTTATACTTATGCTGAACTTTGCAATTTTGGTGATAAAATCTTCGAATTTAATCAAACATTTTATTGTAAGCTTTCAAAACTTTTAAATCTTTCTCTCATATAGTCAGCTGACATTTTTGTTTTAATGGAGTAAATTGCAGTAAGATTTGATAAAAAAAATAAATTTACTTTTCGATAAATACAGCAACTTTACAGAGCATTAGAAATGCAATAAATTCCATCAGAAGCGAATGAAGAAAACAGTGAAACGTTTTTTGATAAAGTAAGATATGGTTTCCGTCAGACTGAAGAAAAGAAATAAGCATCACATTTCCTTTATCGTCTACAATCGGAATGTCGTCGACAATTGTTTGACTTCTTCCTGTTTGAAATGGAACATTTTATTTTCTTATTTTTCAGTGAGAAGGTGGAGAAAAGAAATAGTAAAAAAAATATATATATTTTCTGAATGAGAAGTAAAAACAAATTTGTGAATTAGAAATTTGCATAGTAGTTCTCATTCTCCAACTTTTTTGTACTTTTAATCTGAAAGGACGAAGAAGTAAATTATCAATCTGAAAACTGCTTTTGTCCATTTCAAGAAAAAGATGTGCTTTTTTGAAAATTTGAAATTCTTAACAAGCTGTGCTACAAGGTAATAATAGATTTCAAAAAAAAAAAATAGAAGAGAAGTCAAATTTTAAAAAAATAAAAGATCCCTTCTATATGTAAAAAAATTTCAGAACATAGATAATAATTATATCCTATAAATAATATTAACCTATTTTCAAGCAAAATAAATTGTGCAACAATAAAATATTAGAAGACGCTTGAAATTCTATATATATATATATATATATATTGAAGCAGTACGTAGGCAATATCTTCCACCTAATTTGACTATCATCTTATAATCCATGGATCTGGACATAATCAAACACTCTTTCGCCTAAAACTATCACAGGGAAGAAGAATTTATTAAATAAAATTTAAAATTGAAAGTATCATTATATGCAAATATTGAACAGATTTTACGATGTTTTTATCTTGATGCAAAGTTACTATTAATAAGTGTCCTAATAATTACCAATCAAGAATAATAGTTTGATACAAAACTTTTCTTTTATAGATTATAAATACAAAAATATTTGTAATTTGTTCTTGGAAATATGGACAAGTATACGTTTCAGATGGTTATTCAAAACTTTTATTGAAATGAAATAAAAAAAGAAAGAATCAAACATAAAGTGAATTTTTTATTTTATTTGGGAAAGCAAAAATATCTTCCTGTGCATCAAGAAATGCCACACAGGGCCCGTAGGTGCCAAAGATATACTACATAACAAATAAAAAATAAATCATGATATAAAAAATAATAATAATATAAATTAAAATAAAAAAGAAGGCAGAAAGACAAAAATGAAATATAAAAGTAAAAAATAATTAGATTATAGGATGGATAATTTTTTTAAAAAATACAAAAGTTGCTATCTTTACTAGGTCCGCCAAAATAGGGGGCCATCTGTTATTCAAGTCTTTACGAAAGCTTGTTCCTTTCTAGTGAAACAAATGGGCATTCAAGAAGAATGTGTGAAAGGTTATTAATCCTGGAAATGCAGATGCACACGTTCCTATTTACACAAAAACTGATTAAGAATATAAATTTTAAACAATAATTTCATAGATTTAATATTACAAGATCTTAAAAAAATTTAAGAAAAAATAATAATAATCGTTAAGTTGCCTCAGATTTAAGATTAAAAATAAATACTATACTTCTTTGTCAAATAAATGCATTCGAAATTGTAAAAAGCATAACCTAATAAATAATTTGCAATTTACGATTTAGTGATACTTTTATAGCAAAATAATTAGACTGCCTTAAATATTGATTTGAAATGATAAAATATCTATAGAGCATTTTAAGTTAATAACAATATTGGCATGCAAATAACAATATATATATATATATATATATATATATATATATATATATATATATATATATATATATATATATATATATATATATATATATATATATATATATATATATATAATATGTATGTATGTATATATATATCATATTATATGATATATGAATGTAAATAATCATTTCAAGAAATAAAAACATGAGTTAACTCGTAAGAGAAACAACTTGAAGGGGGAGGGAACTTTATGAAACAATACATAAAAAATTTTGACTTTTGAAGTTTTATGTTTGATGACCAAAAGTATCTATAACGCAAATCATTAACATAATTTTAGTTTTAACTAATACTGTTTTAACAACAAATAAAATAATTTTATTGATATAGAATAAAATATTTTCAGTATTATTTATAATAAAGCATTATTTAATCTACATCGCAGATAAAATGGTTTCTTTTATTTTATGTTACATTTATAAAACATGAATTTATCATATTCAAAATCAATGATTTTCTACTCAAAACGTGCTCTATAAGAAATACTGCAAGTTCTAGAAATTAATTCGTTTTGCTGATGCACATATTCATTAACATTCTCGAAATACTTTACACAAATTACTTTAATTTTAAAATACTAGGAAAATATAAATAAAAGTAATTGCATTACTTATTATGAATTGAATAATAGGAAAATATTATTAAAATAAACTCAAAAATACAGCAAAATATGCTAATTTCTCTTATAGTATTTAATTTTAGTTATTTAATATTAGCAATTATTATGTAATATAAATAATGCTTATAATGTTTAATTATTCTTCTTATATATTTTTTAAAACATTCTTACAAAAGTATCATAGATTATAATTACTAAATACGTTAACTATAACATTTATTAAATAGCATATTGTAACGAACTATAAGGCGAGGATCAGTATGGTGCATGCTCGCTAGGTTCTGCCTAACTCCCCCTTCTGATTATATTATTATTGTTTACTCTTTTTTCTTTTGATTGTGGTCTCAGAGAGACAGCACACGAGAGGTGTGCTTGTGGGGGAGTCCGCTAATAACATTGTCATGTTTATTAAGTTATAAGTTATAGTAAAAATTACATATATTTAAAATTTATCCTTATCAATAAATTAAACTAAATTAAATTGAAATTGTTATCACTTGTCTTGCCACCTCAGTAAGCTACAAAATTTGAATGGAATTTAAATTAGCTTAAGAAATAGAATTGTTCTTAAAGTTTTTTGTCCAAGATTGTTTCTTGAAAACAATTTTAATGTGAATGCTGTTATAATTCAAAAACAATACAGCACCTGTCTCATTGGACGACCATTGGGGATAAGGCGAGTTTGAATATTTTAGACCTTGTGACACGACTTTCTATTGAACATTTTCAATGGGTTTCTTCCCATGTTGGATTCAGTGGTAATGAAATTGCAGATAGCTTGGCCAAGTCCGCCACTGCTGACACCTTGCAGGGCAACGCTATTCTAACGTTTTCGGAAATCTCCACTTTAAAAGGATGGAATTAAACGCAATTTGGAGAGATGCCCACTTTTGGTACTTTGGTAAAAATCCGTTGGTGGCACCAGCTCAGTATCCCTTGGATACAGCAGACTGCTCTTTCACGTTTTTTGAGTGTCCACATGGGGTCCCTTTCTTTTCAACAGGGCCAGAAAGTCTTTCTGGAGTGTCACTGGTGCAAGGCTGATCAGGCCTCCCCGAGACATATTCTTCACTGTCTGAATTTTACTGCGAACGAGGTTTTGGAGAATCCTATTTTATTTTTAGACTTTTTAATGATTTTTGGTTTTATGGAGATGGTTTAGCTTAGCTACACCATCTAGAATTAGAAACAACAACAACAATTCAACAATAAATTTTTATATGTGAATGCTTAAAACAACATTATCGATTATTTTGTGTAAAAATTAAACTTTTATGAAATAAAACAACACACTTTGCAAATTTCAATAATATTTCAGTAAAAAATTTTCAGTAATATAATTTAACTTATAAATATTTGTACAAAAACAAAGAAAATATTGAGTTCGTTTATTCTTGAAATACAATTCTGCGTCACAATTGTTTTTTAATCGAACTGGTTTTCAGGGATTTGAATAACTACCTAACAAAATTTATAAAAATGTCATCTTTACAGTCTTTAGGCCTTCGGTATCAAAGTTTCTATATTTTCAACTGAAAAGAAATTGTAATTTTAATTATACAGAAATACGAATATCAGGAGTTTTAAGAATATATTATGTGATTAAATATGCTAATAATATCAGATAATATTATCTACCACAAATGAAAGGAACGCGCGAGCAGTAAAAGAGAAATAATCTTATTATCAGATTGATATACACTTAAGCCAAGACCTCTTTCAAGTCAAAGCTCTTTCAACATTAAGTATTATATTTGTGCATCATTTCAAAAAGAAAAAAAATGGATGACAGCAAAATATGGGCAAAATTTAAACATCCAGATATTCTGATTAAAAGAATGGCCTACAGTGATTCAACAGCTTAGATTTAAGAGGACACCATATTGCGATTGAAATTTGATTCCAATTTTCAAATACAATATATTAATGACTGTCTATACAAAATCATTACTGCACAGAGTTCAATTACATAAAATTTAATTACTAATCAGATATTCAGCGATAAATATCTCAATCATCCTGGACCAGTAAGCTTATAATGGACCATAGATATTAAAAATTAGTTTAAATAATAAGATGAATCTTGTTACCGTATTAACTATCATGTTTATCAAATGATGAGTCACATGATCGCAGTATCAAAAAGCTTTCTTAATCAAATGCAACTCTGGATTTATATATATATATATATATATATATATATATATATAGGGTGATTCTAAATTGTTTTTACAAATTAAAAGTGGTCATAGTATCCATCCATACAAGCAATAAGCAATAGGAACATAGGGTCGCATTCCACTCTGAGAAGCAGAAAAGAGGAAAGTAGAAACGATCAAGAATCTATCACGAATTTACCGTATGCAAATTTCCACAAAGAAGAAGCAGTATTTTGCTAATATTGGTTACTGGAAAAAGACAATCATAGTATACGTTGTCCTTTAAAAACACAATCAACATGTTTGTTCTGACAACAATGCCCACTGTACAACCACTCGTAGACACCAGCAGAAATTTCCAATGAACATCTGGGCAGGTATTGTTAGTGATTATCTAGTATGCCCTTACATCATGCCAGAACCTTTGACCGGCGCAACATACCGTATCTTCTTGGAACAAGTACTTCCCAGTTTATTGCCGTCTGTTCCCCTCCCCATACTGAAGTACATGTGGTTTATCCACGATGAAGCCCCGGTACTTCATGGTCTGTAACTTTTTGAATGCTGCACATCCCGCATGATGGATTGGGCGTAGAGGACCTGCGGCTTGAACTCCTCGGTCTCCGGACCTCAACCTACTGGATTTTTTCTTCTGGGGGCACATGAAATCTTTAGGGTACGAAACTCCTGTTAACTCAAGATTTCGTGGCTAGAATCGTTGTTGCCGGGGGCAAAATTAATACGGCAACAGGAATCTTCGAGAGGGTGAGTCAGTCGTTCCTTCGATGGTGTCAACTGTGCTATGACACAGATGAGTGGCATTTTTAGCATTGGCTGTGAGCTTTCCCCTAAACAATAAATATGATTGTGAAACTTTTGGTATTATTCATTCGCTTACCCAACATTGCTGCAAGCACTGTTAGGTGGGAATTCCTCTTCTCTCAGAGTGGAATGCGAGGACCCTATGTTCCTATGAAACTATTGTTTGTCTAGGTAAGTCCTATCATCCCTTCACTCCTCTTAATTTGTAAAAAGAATTTAGAATCACAATGTATATATGTGTGTGTGTATATATATATATATATATATATATATATATATATAAGATAAAACATGAAGAATATTGAAACCAGAAATATAAAATTGGAAATATAAAATATATGATGCAAATGACAAGAAGAACTTGTATTATGTATTTTTCTACTGTATGTATTTTCTATGTGTATTTTCCTACAGTATTCATTTTTTCTACTGTACTTATGTTTCATCTATTGTGAGTATTTTCATTTATTTTGAATATTTTTACTTTTCTGCATACATATTTATCTTTTCTGCATATATATTTAATCTAATTTTGTTAACTAAGTTCTTTTAATGCGAACGCTCTTCGGGGGAATTGCTCGAGGATTTTTAGACATTTGTCCTTCGAGCTTGTCAGAAAAGAGTGTTCATTTTGCATAGCTGGCCATCTCCCTCCTGATGAAGATGTGGTCCCTATGCCTTCTTCTTGTCATTTGCATCATATATTTTAGTAACTTTCCAATTTTATGTTTCTGGTTTCAATATTCTTCATGTTTTATCTTATTATATAGGCAAATCTTTCTTTCGCTGCTTTTGCGCTGGCTAGGTTTCCTATAATGTGTGTGTATTGTAGTTCCTATTTTATTACATTATATTTTCTGTATTGTATTTATTACTTTATATTTATATATATTTTTTGCTTTATATTAATGTGTGTGTGTGTGTGTGTGTGTGTGTGTGTGTGTGTGTGTGTGTGTGTGTGTGTGTGTGTGTGTGTGTGTGTGTGTGTGTGTGTGTGTGTGTGTGTGTGTGTGTGTGTGTGTGTGTGTGTGTGTGTGTGTGTGTGTGTGTGTGTGTGTGTGTGTGTGTGTGTGTGTGTGTGTGTGTGTGTGTGTGTGTGTGTGTGTGTGTGTGTGTGTGACTAACTGACTTATAATAAAATAATTTTAACTACTCTTATAATAAAATAATTTTAAGTTCAGCATTGGACTCTCCGCTGCTTAGCGGTAGGCTAACACTTTTTGGAGCATAAAGTTTCGAGTTCGATCCCAGCCGCTGTAGAATAGTGGGAGATGAATGTTATGTTTCTGCTTTCCACATGAATGACAGTCTTGAATGACATGAATGACAGCATGCTTGAGAGATTTTCAATTTTTCTTCCCTTGCGATATGTTAATGAAACCCACTATCTTCAAGAGTCCTTTCCCAAAGAAATAGTTTACACGGTTTACAATAAAAGGCTTTACAATAGCCTTCAGTTGTTAATTTGTAAACTACGTGGTCTCAAAAGTTCATCTTTAAAGAAGGCACAAACCTTTACTCTTCATGTTAGAAATTCGACTCTACTTGGCTTAAGAGGTTTATTCAGTTGTATGATCCTTTTTTAAGACGGAATTCGATTTCAAGAGTTATTTTTCAATGGGACACTGTGTTAGATCAAGTAGAATACATAATAATTTAAACAATCTATCTGAAACTAATATTTTAACATTGCCTTTCGCGTCCTCTGACTTTTTCCGTCACAAATATTTATGTATTAATTGATTAACAAATATTAAGTTAATATGAGCTAATATTCTTCAAGATTTGTGTTATGACATATATGTCTTTTGAGATAGCAATCTTATGTAATTAATAATAAACATAATGATTTATATTTTCATTGAAAGAATATTAGATCATGTACGAGCTCGTATTTTGACTCGTCGCGGGCATAAATCATTTTAATTTATTCTATATAGAATAAATTGAAATGATTTAATTGCTTTGTTTCCTAGTTTTGACCACATTTGTATTTAAATGACATATCTATTAATCCCGTTAAGTCCTGTCCATAAATCCTTTTATATTCCGTATTAATTATAGACTTAACGTCACATTTACCATTATGTTGTATATAGTAAATCATGAATTATTTATTATATAAATAATTCAAATCTAACAAGAGATATACATGAAATTTTCAATAAAAGGCAAATTTAATTAAATTTAATTACTTAAATTCGTCTTTTACTGAAAATTAATTATTTAAGCAAATTTAATTACTTAAAAAACAATATTGTTTCAGATTTTAAAGAAATTCGATTTATTAATATAAAATATTTTGACAATTAAATGAATTCATAAATATATAAATTGTAAGAAGTTATGTGTGCGTGTATGAATTACAATATATGAAATATAAATATTCTGTGGGAAGCTAAATTATTTAAACAAGTTAAAATATTTAAATTTCATTACGATTTAATAACATAGTAAAACTTATAATTGGTACTTGACATTTAATCTGATAAAAGCGAGAACAATTCAACTGAATATGAATAATATGATTGCAAATGTTTATTTTTTTATAATGAAATGATTGATTACGATATCTAATGGTAATGATTAAAGACAACAGCGAAGAGAAAAAATATAACTTCAAATAATTTTTGAAGTATTAAAATAGCAGGCAAATATTATCTTATGAGATAACAACTAGGAGGTGTGCAAGGAAAATGAAATATTCTCAGTTGTCTACAGAAGAAAAGCAGCTGAAAGGTCATTTGGGAATTGCAAACTTTCATTTCTCTATACGTGGCAATGGACAGGTGCTACGCATTAGACATCAGCAAGAAAATGTACAATACAATAAATCTTAAGGTTTTTTCTCTTCATGAGATTTACTCACGCTACTTGGTAATAACCATTGTAAGAAAGTTATAAAGAGAAAAAACATCAATAATAATATTAAGATACATTTGTGTGAATCTTGAAAATGCTTAGTTTCATAATATAATGAAACATTAGTTATTCATATAAAATATAATCATAATATCCAATTAAGTATTATAAAATATATACGCAAATTTCATTAAGGATGTAAATAAATTGAATTATTTTTAATAAAAAACGCTTTTATAAATCCAAACAATTTATTTCAAGTTATTGCAATGAGAAAATTTTTAAATAACCTTTTGTTTAATTGCTTCAAAAATAAATTAATTTTTGCATTTGTATAGATATATAGGATTGCTTTTACTCTCACTTCCAAAAGTTAAGCACAAAGATGTAAAATGCAAAATAAATCAACAAATACTGCTTTGATTGATACAAAAATCGGCAGGAAAGTAGCATTTATATTTATGCATAAAATAAAATCAATAATTATATACAGAAATGAAAACAATATTAAATTTTTGTGAGTTATTAGATAATGACATACAGGAGATTTAAATAGAATTATGTATAAAGTGAAAATAAACAGCATTAAATGAAAAAAGGACATTAATAGGGTATGTGATACCCCCTTATCTGTATACAAAGTTTACGCCTTGTTTCCATGTTTTCACTTAGGTAATCAACCAACGCAGAAATAAGCAATAGCCATTCTTCTTGCAGAGCAGTTTGCAGCTCAATAAGAGTAGCTGGGAAACTTGAAGATACAGCACGGCCGAGAGCATTCCAAAGATTTTCAATGGGATTAAGGTCGGGAGAATATGTTGGCCACGCCATATGTGCAATCCCATTACTATACAGGTAGTCATCGACTATGTCAGCTCTATGGGGACGTGCGTTGTCATCCATTAAAACAAAAGTAGAGCCAACTGCTGCAACGTACAATTTCACAATGGGTTCTAGGACTTTATCTCGATACCTGACAGCCGTCACAGAACCCCATTTAAAGATGTGCAGGTCGGTGCGGTATCCTGAGAAATTCGATGATGTTTTGGGGCTGATTGCGTGTTCCTTGTTCACACCATATCCTTATACGCTTGTCATCTGGCTCCGGAGAGAATCTAGACTCATCAGTAAACATGATATTGCCCCAGTCAGACACAGTCCAATTGACTTGTTCCCGGCACAACTTTAATCGTGCCCCTCTTGGTTTGGTTTGGTTTGTTTGTCGCTCAACGATCATTTTTTGCACACGAGGGCTAATTAGATCGGGACCTACAGTTTAAAGTGGACTCCGAACCACTACAAATATTCATGCCCAAGGTGGGATTCGAACCCACGAACTGTTGAACCACGTGCCCCTCTTGATTAAGCGGATAGACAAACACAAACTCGAGGTACCCGGGTGTACAGTCTACTCATATGTAATCTTCGGCGTACAGTAGCTGCAGATATCACCTTACCAATGGATGCTGTAACCATAGATGTCACATGTGTGGTGGTTGCTCTCTGATTCCGCCTGGCTAAAATCGCAGTATATCGATCTTCCGTGGGGTTTGTAATCCTTGGGCGATCGGCTACGGGCCTCCAAACAACTGTCTGTACGGTTTGGAATTGTTTCCATAAACATGAAATTACAGTACGCCGAAGGAAAGAGCAACATCTGAGATCGACGTCCTACTTCAATGCGCTTCACAGCACACCAGAGCTTAGAATCTTGCATTCGTCTTCTTGAAGTCATAGAAACACGTATGTCTTGAAAACAAATTGCATGAAAGTTTTAAACACCTTCTATCAGCACTTACAATCAACTTCTGTAACCTTTCATAAAGCTGGTATCTTATAATTCTGCCCTTTTTGCATATTTCTTAACATGAAAGCGCGATTGGCTGTTACCTAACATATTTGCATACTTCCATTTACCTCTGCAGTGATTTGCATCCTCTTCAATTCTGTTGGCTTCCGGAAAATAGCATTTTCCTCTCCGTGCTTAACTTTTGGAAGTGAGTGTACTAATTTATAAAGATTTTATTATTTTACGCTTTGAAAATCATTGAAGGTATAAAATTTGAATTTATTACACGTTTGCATGCATATATTACTCCAATTTAGAATATCAAAAATTTTTCTGGTTTTCAATGAGTTTCCCATAAGAGAATTAAATTTAGAATTCTGTTAAATTTTTATTCTTATTATAATATTGCAAGCAATAAAATTTAAATTTTCTTCAGTTGACAAATATTATTTGTCTTTCTTCTGAATAACATAAATTGTGTGGAAAAGTAATGATAAATTTTTGAATGAGAATACATCAAATAGCGAAAGGCCTCTGTAGATTTCCATAAATTATGCTTAATTAATGATAAATAATTAAGATCTTTTAAAGTATGCCATGTGCTTAGAAAAGCATTAAAATAAGAATTTCGTTAGTTAGTGTTAAAATGCGAATTAAAATTTCTAAATTATGATTTTGTATAATGATAGTATTTTATAAATTATCTTAATATTGGCAGAGAGCTTCATACCATTTAGATCTAGTGTCAAGAGACAAGATCAGCCCAAGTGACTCCCTCACCTCTAATCGGTCCTCCATAAGAATAGTTCTCATCAAGTAGTCTGAGTAGTGGTGGTTGCTATAGTAATAAGATGTGTCCATTTCAAATGAGGGTTGAAAGCGATATGAACTGGTAAAATTTAATTTACCACCTCATGTTTTGTTCAAAGCTTTTAGTAAGGCAAAGTTGATATTTTTCATCTGACTCCTCCAGCTGAAAACAGAATATGTCTGACTTTCACGGCAACAGACACAGACAATTTAACAGAGTTATGTAGACTTGCGGGTTACACTTTACAACTTTTATAGGACAATAATATCTCAGCATAACACTCTATGGAAGAATTAAATCCATTATCTAAGGTCAACATTTTTCTTTCTTCACTATCATCGCATATTAAATTATATGAAGTAATATTAAATTCTTTTTCTAATGATTAAATTTTCAAAACTGAAATTCTACGTAGTAAACGTTCGTAATTTTATACTTAATATATACTAACAAAATATACCAAATTTATTCTAAGACATATCTTGTAAAGAAGCCCGGTGGCTTAGTGGCAGCGTTTCACGTTCGCAAGGCACTAGTCCGAGGTTCGATCCTCAGGCTGGAAAAGATCGACTTAGGTTTTCAGTGGGTCGGCTATCTGAGTACCAAGCATGCTTAATTAAAAGAATCAATTAACATAATACCTGATTTTATTTCAGGAACCTTGTTATAATACGATAATCTATGATAGAGTATGAGCCCGGTGGCTTAGTGGCAGCGTTTCACGCTCCCATGACACAGGTCCGAGGTTCGATCATCGAGCTGGGCAAGGTTGACTCAGCCTTTCATTCATTCAGTGGGTAGATTAACTGAGTACCAAGCATGCTTGGGAACTAAACACTGAGGATCTTACATTAGGCTGACCTCGTAACTGATATATATATGCTTCCCACCACAGGGCCCTCTGTCATAAAAACAGTTATGGGCGCTGGAGGCCTTGGCCCACATTGGCTTTCGTGCCATGGAGTTTACTTCATACCTCGTAAAATAAATGTAAATTTTTGATAATAATATATTTGAAAAATATACTTGAGAAAATATGCACTATGTACTGAAAAGGAATACGAAACTAAAAAATTTAAAAGTAATATCCTAAATTACTTTAAAATTAAAGTTGTCACTTGAATGAAAAAAAATCTAGTCACAATAAATATGTGCATTGTTTCCGTGTTTTTGGATATTCCTTACAGCATAAAAATGTTGACATAGTTTACAAAATATAAAAAATGATTACTTCTAAAAAATTATATTAGAAATTTTTGAAAAAAAAAGATTGTAAAATTATATTAGGCTACAAAATCAAAAGTAAAGGTATTATGGAAATGTCTCAGTTGTTGTTGTTGTCTTGTTCCAGCTAGGCTGGCATTATGGAGTGCGCTGCTCTATTTTTCCAACTGAACCATATTTTTCTGTGGGGTCCGACTTCCTCAGAGACACATCCATAGGTACCCACATAGAATAGGCAACCATTCACAACCCATTCATACAAAGAAAGGACAGCGATAGGATAGACAGAGAGAGAAAGTACATCTAAGCCCGAACTAGAATTCAAACCCAGGAACTCCCTATCCGCAGTCAGGTACTCTGACCACTAGACAGTGTGGGTGACAAATGTCTCATTTATTTTTGGTAATTGAAAATACAGGAAAGAAACTTTTACAATAGCTATTGTGTCTGTCATTTAGACTACAAATTCAAAAGTAAAAATATTATGGAAATGTCTCATTTATTTTTGGTAATTGAAAATACGGGAATGAAAACTTTTACAACAACAATCTTCTGTTTAACATTCACCCTACAAAAATTAAAATATCATGGAAATGTTTCATTTATTTTTAGTTTCCTTGTTTCACAAGTTTTTCCTTATGATGCCAATGATATTTAAATTATCCTTAAATGCAATCAAGAATTACACTGTTTATATCATTGAATCCGAAAAAATTAATTATAATATCAGCAATCTTTGATTATTTTGATATGTTTTAATTTAATCCTCAGATTGATTCTGATAGACAAAAAGTGTCTTCAACTAACATTTTCTGGTTAAGATTTGAGATTAAATGTCACATAAATCTGCATAATGATTAAGTAAATTATGGAATCGATAATGCTATCTGTAAATTTAAACATTATTTTTAACAGTTCTGAGCACTATAATGAGTAGGGAAACTAGAACTATTGAAAAATATCATTTTTTATATGCCCTAAATGATTTAAAATCAATATTAAAATCTTTGTGTACTGAACTTAATTTTACAGCAGAACTTAATTAATATTACGTTACAAACTTTCTACGACATTCATCAAGTGGGATTGTTTACCTGAATTGCTAAAACAACTATCCTTTGAAACCATTAATAATATACCATCAAATGACATATAAACCTATACTGATGACAGCAAATAGATCGCCGAACTGGCAGCGGAGTTTTCATCGAGATTCCTCATGACAAACTCTCTCTTAGTCAACGTAATCCCGACTTCTGTTCGGTTTTTCGTAGCTTACTAATATCCATTAACATCAAATTGTAATCCATCATGAGCGAAACTAATCATAGTGATGTCTGGGTATTAACTGATAGCCGCAGTTCAATTCAACATCTGCAAAAATGGACATGCTTGGGTGACCTAAAAAGCCTTTCTATTCTACACAAGCTTAAAATTGTTTCCCTTTTAGGTCAGTGACTTCGACATACTATCTATTTTCAATTGATCCCGTCTCACGTGGATATTGGAGGCAATGAAATAGCAGACACTTTAGCAAAGGAGGGCTTAGATCATCGTGCTCCGTTTTCTTTAGCGCTTACCTACCTTGAACTCTTTTTCCTGAGAAAAGCCCAGTTTAAAACCGAATGGCAGGTACCTTTGACTCACCACTTCTACAAGGATAAGTAAAGTAAACGCCAGCAGAGGTCCCTGTACCTAACCCTGAAAGGGTTTTACCAGATTTGATGGACCCGCTGGAGAGAAAAGAAAACGGAACACAGTACATACAAGACAATACAATAATGCTTGCAATCATATGGAGACACTATAAATTATAACTTTTACACTGTAAGGAGGGTTTGTAAAGTATACTATTTAACACAAATTTGGTTGCAATTGAAAGTTAACACGTGGATACATAAGAAGCTTTCAAAATATGTATCAGACAAAATACATGGCAGGAAATGGTAAGACAGGCATATGAAATACATATCAAATAGCATGCATATAAGAAATAGAGAAAATAAATGAAAAAACAAAAGGAAATTAAAAATGATAAAACAAAACTGAAAACATATATCTGAACTTACTGCAAATTAATGAGGTAGTAATGATTAATGAATAATTAATGCATTTAGTATGGATTTGATAGTTGGGTGTATCGGCTCAAAGTAAGTTAGGTCATATAAAATTCTAAGCTATATATACAAAAAAGTTAGATAGGTAGTACATAATGCATTAAAATAGGTCAATATAACATGATGACAATAATTGTGACTGAGTAATTAAGTGAGAGTGCTGGAATGATGGTGAGAAAATGGCAAACAAATAATAATGAACTATGTACAAGGAGAAGAAAAACAGGCGAAATGTTACAGGTAGAGAGGGAAATGTCTAAATGCAGAACATGAGAGAGATGGAGTATGCGGCTCTTCTACTTCCAGGTGAAGTCTATCACCCTCATGGGCATCATTATCCTCCTATTCCTCTGGAATTATTAATTCCCTATAGTCAAGGAGAAAGTTTATAAGGTTAATAATTTTTAGCTTTGCAGCCTTGTTGATGGTGATGTTTTTGAGCCAGACATTTATCAGATTGTCACTGGGCGTAGTGAAGTGCCAGGAACTCGTGATGGGGCATGACGTAGCGTAATGAATTGGAGTACCTTCTTCTCCACATGCACAGTTCGGAGTGGGTTGTACTCCTATTCTATGCAGATAACTTGGAAAAGGGCCATGTCCTGTTACAAATATCGTGATTTGTCTTGGCCAGCACTGTTGGTTCAGATTCACTTTTGGCAGGATAGAGTATACTAGGCGTCCGGTGGTATTTTGATCCCACAGAGTTTGCCACTCTTGAATTAAAGCAATTTTCCTGATCCTTTTGAAGTGAGACCGAGGAAGAGGGAGAAAGATTTCCCATTCATCTGAAGAAGCTGCAGTTTTTGCTAGGCGGTCTGCCAATTCATTCCCTTCAAATCCTACATGAGCCTTTATCCAACAGAGGGAGATGTTTTGTTGGTTGTTAAGTTCCTCTTGAATTTGCCTGGCTAAAGGACTGATGGCTTTCGGATTGCAAAGCGCATAAAGACTAGCTTTACTATTTGACCAGACGAGGCAAATATGTTCTTGGTTTTTGGCCCACTCAATAGCCTGCTTAATTGCGAAGAGCTCAGCCTGGAAGACTGAGAAATTGGCATTCAGTTTGTAACTTTCATTGTGAATTATGATATCCTTCAATGTTGTGACAAACGCGGCTCCTACACCTCCATCCATCTTGGAGCCGTCAGTGAAAATATGGCAGACCTGCTTATTCAGGGTAGTGTCGTACTCCGTGTTAGGGTTGACAATCATATCAACTCTAAATATTCCTGGATGTATAGAAAGTGTGGGTACTCTTGCCTCCATAATATTACCGCTTGTGGTCCTAAATTCTTGTTTTATTTGTGACTCAGAATTGATGGTGAGATGAAGGGGAGGTATGCCAGTAATGACTTGTAAAGCTGCCGTCGATGTTGTTTTGTAGGCCCCAGTTATATTACGCAGAAACTTTCTCTGTATTTTGTCTGGAAGTAGCTGATTTTTGACCCGAAGATTGGCTCCCCAGAGTGTTGCACCATGGGCTAGGATTCTTTCTGCCACTGTTTTGTACAGTACAATGCGCTGTTTTTGGGATAATCCCCAGGTTGAGCCAGCTATTCTAAGTAATTACTGGTGAATGCGAAAGGCTTTGGCACCTTGTTGTTTGATATGTGCTGACCAATTCAACTTTTCATCTAGGAGTACACCCAGAAGTTTAATACTCTTGCTTCTCCTTATTCTTAAGTTATTAAAAAATATTTGTGGTCCACATTGCAGTCTCGTGAATAGGAGGTAATTTGATTTTTCAATTGAAATTCCAAGGTTAAGCTTATGGGTCCAGTTGCTAAAAATCTTAAGGGCTTCTGTAGCGACGCGTCCAAGCTTCCTTTCACTGTCAGCTGACACTACGAAGGTGAAGTCATCAGCAAAGGCCTGGAGAGCAACTGTTGCTTTAGGATCAATATCCTTACCAACTGTGGACCAGTCAAATTGTAGCGGCTCATCAGCAAGCAGATTCCATAGGATGGGTCCACTGCAGGAGCCTTGTGGACATCCAATGGCTTGAGTTTTCTTTACAATGCCCATATTTGTATTGAGGGCAACCTCTCGATCTTCCAGGTTGCTGATTAGTATGTTTTTAATGGTTTCTGGGCATCCTTTACTTTCGAGTGCTTGTTTGATAGCTGGATGTGGTGCAGAGTCGAAAGCTACTTTAATATCTAGAGAAATTATTGCGCAATGTTTTGCTGAGGCTTTTGCAATCTCGATTTGTCTTTTCAGGTGTAGGAGAGCATCGTCCACTGACCTTCCTTGACGAAAACCAAATTGATTTTGGGGAAGAAGACCATGGCTCTCTAAGAAGAAAGTCAATCTAGTAGTCACAATTTTCTCCAGTAATTTTCCCATCGTTGGTAAGAGGGTGATTGGCCTGTATGATTTAACTTGCAGTTTGTCTTTTCCTTCCTTATGGAAGAGAATGATTATGCCAATTTTGAAGCACTTTGGGAAAACGCACAAATTCCAGCATTTTTTTATTAGGATTCTGAGAAGCTCTGGATAGTGACGGTCCAATGTTTTAAGAATAATGTTGTCAATTCCATCAAGTCCTGGTGCTTTTCCATTGGGAAGTGAGGCGATAGCTCTCTCTATCTCTCCCTTGCTTGGTTCTGGATCATAA
The DNA here is from genome assembly GCA_037975125.1 of Latrodectus hesperus. NCBI lineage: Eukaryota > Metazoa > Arthropoda > Arachnida > Araneae > Theridiidae > Latrodectus > Latrodectus hesperus. The sequence continues at coordinate 109,270 of JAJQOW010000267.1, forward strand.
CTGTCATTGGTGAGAGATCGCTGAAACAGAGTGGTAGGTTGTGTAGGAAACAGCTCTTCTAAGATTCTGCTGGCGATGTCAATAGCGTTACCTTCTTGTAAATTCGTGCAGAACAGGGCTGATGGTGGAGAGGATTTCCTAAAGGTGGCTTTATAAATTTTCCCATAAGGGTTAGTTGCTGAAGTACACAGTTCTCGCCAGCATGTGCGCTTTGCTCTTCGTATATCTTTAATATATGCAGCCTTCAGCTTTTTGTAATCAATTCTGAGTTTAGCATTATTTAAATTTTGCATTTTTCGTCTTTTGGCATTTAATTCTTTTTTCCTGAGATCAAAAGACTGCGTCCACCAGATTGGCATTAAATTATTTCGCGGCTTCGTTTTCTTATAGGAAATTCGACAACACTCAATCAGTTGTCTTTGCATGATTGCGGCTGCATTGTCAAGTTGATCAGTTGTTTGACTATCCTCTAACAGTTGTAATATATTGCTTACGTATGGATATAGATTTTTGATGAACTTATGGTGATTTCCATATTTAGTCTTGAATCTGGTAATTTGTGTCGTATCTGGTGGTGCTGTCACTCTTTCCTGTGATAGGAAATCCAGCACTTGCCTTGCACGTCTTGCTTCTGGCCACCTGAAATGCTTCACTTTTGTAGCGAGTAACCAGACCTTCCTCCTCTGTTCTAAATGCCAAGGACACCAAGCTTCTCCTGAGCATATTCTGGATTGCATGAATATACTATGGGACGATATCTTCACTTCTCCCTACCTTGTCATCGATTTCCTCTCCGTCAACGGATTCCTTGATTTCGTCTGACTCCGTCAGACCCTTTGCTGATTAGCAACAACAACAACAATATCAAATGTAATCTACCATTATACTGAATCATACACTAACTTATGTTTTATTATATGCAAAAAGATTTAGGCTATTTTGTCTTCAAATTATCACACTCATACCTTTCTTTCTGACTAAGGTAAAATGCTTGATATTGTTGTAGACATTTTTGTAGCAATATTATGTCGGTACATATAATAAATTTCAAAATTCAGTAATTCTTGAGAAATTATATGGCAGTTTCTTGGAGCTCCCTCTTCCTTGTTTCATAAAAGGTCTGTCAAAATAAGAAATATTGAAATTGTTAAATTTTTAATTTTAAAAAGATTTATCCTACAAAACACTATGTTTCCAGTGCATTCCGCTTCTGAATTGCACTGGAAACATAGTGTTTGCACTGGATTGCACTGGAAACATAGGAAACATAACTTATTTCTTGCTTCATTTTAGTCATGTATTAGATTTGAGTTTATTCTAAAACGTATTTAATATTGTCAATTTCATTAATTTCAAATTTACTTCAAAAGCTTTCAAAAGTTTCAAAGTGCTCAATATGTTACCATTTTCAATTCTTTTAAACAGTATTTAAAAAAATATTTATAAACATAATGATTTTTTACAAATAATGTATATCAAATCCTTTTATATTCTTAAAGGGAATGGAATTTTAAAATAGGTTTCCTTTCACTACATTTTATTTGTTTTAAGGTTTTGGAATCTTTAAATAAGCATAACTATTTCATAATTGATGAAGAACGAATAACCCGAAATTCTTCCGATTCCATTAAAAAATGTAAAACTATACAAGTGGCATTCTTGGTTCTATAATTTACCTTCCTTTAATGGTATATAAGTAAACAAAACTGATTTTGTGAGGCTAGCAGTTTTTCATAAATGTATACATTCTTTGGAATGATGAGTGGTAAATTTTTGTCAATTCTAACAAAGCTTGAGGAATTGACAATTTCTCATCGTTTATTGAACTAATTCCTCAGCAGGTTTCATAATCATAAATTAAATTACAGAGTAATAAAAAGCAAATTTCCTTTTCTTCAAGAGGATCTTTTTTAGCAATTTTTATATTTATCAATATAAAAATTACAATTTTTTTACTTTAAATTCGATGTGTCAGAAAATTGTATTTCAATTAAATTACAGTTTATCTATTCGTTTGAAGCTATTTTCTAAAAATATGAATTTAAAAAATTGTAGAAAATATAAAAACAAGACTTCAAAATCTTTTTTCATAAAGGAATGCTTTTATTTCATATTTTTTTCTCCATTCACTTTAACTATTACGGAAAAGCTAAAATAAAATATTCCATTTCAAGTAAGATCTGACAAAAAATTGTAGATGACATTCAAGTTGTTACTAAGCCATAAAAAATATTTGATGCTTAACTCTCTCCAACAAAATTGGCATTTTTTCATCGAAAAAAGCGTCTTAGTTTCCAGGCTTTTCGTCTGGTTGAACTCAATGCACAAGATAATATTCTATGCTGTTGTCATTTTTGTCAAAAATACATTTTTTTGAAATGCTCGGTACCAATTGTCCTCTATCAAGGAAAAAAATATGATTTAAGTATTTTTGGATAGGAAATAATGATTTTTTTATTTTAAACATGAATTTTAAATTCGAAAAGATTTGAATGACATTTCAAACGTAGCTTATATTCTGCAGTATAGTTTCAAATAGAATTGCAGTATATAAATATATATTATACATTATTATGAATTACTGTGGCAAAACTACCCTAGAATACCCTAGAATATTTTCTTATAAAAATTGAGAGCCCTTTTGCATTATTTTAGTGGAAAGGTAAAAAAAGAAAGTAAAATTTCAGTAATAAAATAGTGATAATATTTAAATAAATAGTGATAAATTTACTTACCATTGTATTTAATTTGTTAATTGAGTCTGAAAATCATTATTTAATTATAAAATTTAAAATAATTTACATTTTAATTTTTTCAGCAAATTACATAGTTATTCTGGATATTTACCATTGCATAAATTAGTACTTTGATACGTTACTCGTATCCGATACAGCGTCAGCTAAAACATATTGCATGCTGTTTAGCATGATATAAGTTTAATGAATGAAACTTTTTTATTTATTAAATTAAATCAGTTAAAATTTAAGCAAATTTATATTACATACATTCAAAATTTTGCAGTTAAAAAAATGCATGAATAAATTAGATGTATTTTGTAATCATAAGTATGTGCAGAAATAATAAATTTTTAATCTATATGACTTTATAAGAAAACACAAATAAAATTTTGAGAAATATATTATCCATTTCAAAGAATTTTGTTTGGAAACTTTAATATTGCACTTTTACATTTAGTTGAATAAAAATATTAAACTACTTGAGAAGAATCATGAACGGAAACCTATAAATTTAAATTATAAGCATATTGATATACATTTACAAATGTCCTTATTCACATATTTTCTAAGATACATTGACTGTAATGTAATTAAAGAACTAGCAGATTCCTTCGATTACTGTCTAATCAAATTATTCTCTCCTTTAAAGCCATAAAAATATATAACTAGAAGTATTTTCTTAGTTAGTACTATTTAGGGAAAAATCTAACATCAAAAATCTTTTCAATATCCACCACGTATTATTATCTAATGAAAAGACTTTCCATATATAGTTAGCCACATTCATGCATTGCTTGGCGAGAAATTTAGCAAATTTCTACCCACTCAAACTGTGCTGGTCGAAATCAGTAATATATCACTTATCTTTCATATTGTTTTAATCTCAATTGGCCCTCTACCAAGACCCACCATTCGAAAGATTTTATCAAATGCTATAAAATCTTATAAACAGAGTTTAAATAGGGACTTCGTATTAATTTAGAAATCCGTATGTAAAACCATGACTGCAAATAATTCTTCGGCACAGATGCCGTATAATCCAGGATGCCAAATTCTGAATTTTTTTGGTGACGAACGTTTGCCAAGATAACGTATTATGACCTCTCGTGATGACATAAATTCTAGTATTTCCTTAGAATTTTCTGCATAATTCTTATAGGTCTCCATCTCTACGACGTAATGAAAACCAGATTCCCAGGTAAACAAGAACATTTGCCAAAAAAATCGCCAAATTTAGAAAAACGCCTAACTTTGGATTAAACGGCATTTGTGCCAACTCTTCATAATCACATATAAGTTTTGCTTATGTTTAGTTTTTTTTTATTCAAAATGTGATATAGTATATTTAAAATAATTATATATAAGATGAAAATAATCATAAAAATTATTTTCAATTAACTTTGGTATTCTTCATACAGACATCCACTATATAAATCGTTTTCTGTATTAAAAACTAGAAAATATTCAAATAATTTTTTTCAATACTGCATTGATTCCATTGATAAGATATTTATATTGATGAACTGTCCGTTAAAATAACAAGCAAATTCACAGATGAAATTTAAGCGTGTTCTATTATGATAACTCTGATACAATAAAAAGAAAACTTATTGTTCATTTTTTACTTTAAAACATATATTGCAAATTAAATTATTAATTTTATCACAAATAATTAGATTTGTTGCTTTTCGAAATAATTCTAGGCATATTAACAATTGAATCACTTGTTCAGAAAATTTATTATGCATATACCACATAATTCCGGTTCAAGTTAACTTCTATTAGTTTTAAAAATAAAACAATTGAAGTATATTTCTAATTTACAGAACTTTTTTAATATTCGATTCCTAGAAAATCTAATTCCAAGGATTCAAAAACTTTTTGACTAAGTAAATGTTTTCAATTTATCATCATCTCAGATTTCGAAAACCACAATTCTTCCTCAATTCTTTGTTCAAATATTATATTTCCACAGAGAATTCCAGAGATTTCATTCCAAGAACAATCTTGAATCATGACTGAATGAAAATCCAGAGAGAATTCCAATAAGCTTACGAACGAAAAAGGTATTTGCATAAATATTTGCTTAGCTTTATTGAAAACCCCATCGAACACGTTTTGAAAAGAAAAGGATTGGCTCTAATATTAATGAAAATAGCAAAAATGCTTTTATGTCATGCCATGATAGCTAGTAAATTCCCTTTACAAATAACAAGAGTTTTTCATATTATTTCATTGAAAAACTGTATTTTCTATAGTTTTTAGATCATATGCTGGGATAAAGGATAGTAAAAGATTAATTCAATGCTCTGATGTGCACTTTTTCAAAACATTTCAATTGATCTATTTCAATGTAATTATTTTTAACCTATTAACTTCTTTCTGTTAAAAGAAATAATATTTGTAAGCAAAAATTCCTTGTTAATTTATTTAATTTTATTCGGGAATATGAACTTTTTGACATTAAGTAAGTTTTTTTATCGCTTAATTTGCAGTATAAATCCATTCAGTTTATATATAACATAGTGTCTTCCAATAATTTATTTATTTAATCAAAAATAATTTTAAATGATATCTTGATAATTTTGTTTAATTTTTCTAGAATAAAGTAGAAAATACTAAAACCTTTTCTACCCAATTCAAAATTTTAATCACCCTGTAAACTAATGTGAAATATTTTTTTTTATTTCCATTCATTTATATGTGTATGATAAATTTCTTCTGTTTTGTTTTTCATTTTCGTACGTATGTTCCTTTTTCGCATCACAATATCAGCAATTTTATGCAATGTATTAATTTTTCTATTAATAATTACAATGATAGGAAAAATATTTTGAATTTTAACTCGAAATTACCATGTTGCAAAAATAATTTACCTTAATGAAAGACAAATGTTTTATTTAACAAGGAGCTACAAACCTATTTCCATTTACCAATTTAAAATGGAAAAGAAAAATTAGAAAAATAGTTCAGTTATATTTTATGATTATAGGGCTTATTGTCATCTCCAAAGAACCATAAAATATAAAAAGAATGACTTTATTTCAATCATGCATTCTAATGATTTTAACATCTCAAATATACTCACTCCTACAATTTTTAATATGAATTTTAAAATGAACAGTAAAGAATCTTTGTTACAAGAACATGCAATAAAATCTCTTACTTTCGAAAAAATGTATGCAATGAATATAATTTTATGGAATCCAACTATTTAGTTTTAGGAATTTTAAAAGCATATTTAATTCATGTCACACATATTCATAAATATTCAAGCAGTAAAATATATATTTACAAGAGTGTTATAAAAACTTATTATTATACATATACATATTCAAGGCATATTATATTTTGTTTTTATTATTATTTTAAAGTATTCCCAAACCTCTTCCTTTATCAATAATAATTATTATTTGACTTTACATGAATGCGAAATTCTCAATTATAGTTACTAATATTTCAGAATCGAAGGCAATTATTTGCCTACTTTCATTGCATTTGCGAACAAATTAGGGCATAAAAATATTTATGCACAAAGGAAATTTAAATTAAGTTTGATTATTAATATTTAAAATGAAATGGCACACATCTTATGAAAAATGAAACTTTTGAAAACTAATATTTTTTTCATAATAAAATGGTAACTGGTTAAAGAATCAATAATACGTATTTCAGCTGATTAAGATGCTTATATAAAATGAGTTCATATCTTTTTTAGTTTTCCTCCATCATCATTGTAAACGGTATACACGCTAATAACATTAGTCATTTTCAGTATCTGGAAATGATATGAATGAAAAATCATCAAAGATCTCTTCTAAGGTATGAATGAAAAGCTTAGATGATTCAGTTATGTAAAAATAGAATATTCTTGAACTGGAAGGATTAATTAATCGGAATAAATATTATAATGAACAATCTGTATTCTATAAGGTACTGCAGATACTAAAGGTACTGCATCTATATAAAGACAGGAATATTTCACATTAAATTAAGCTTTTAAAAGAATAATTTAAGTTATATATAAAATTTAAAAGTATTGAATTGCATGATTTAGGTCTAATTATTTCTTGAAACTTTATTCACAGAAGATTCAAAGAGAATCTTTTGTTCTAGTATAGTAATAATGCTTTTGTAAACATGTGAAATATACCTTAAAGCCAAACCAATTCAATCTGGAGAGGTCCTGATTCAATTGAAAAAGGAAGAGTGTTTTAAAATCCTAGCAATTATTCTTGGTTAAAAAAACAATGCAAAACGAAAGAATTAAATTAAGAAAGATTTAGATTAAATGTTAGAAAAATTCGTGGAGAAAAACGTATTCCTTTCAATAAAAGTCCTTTGTAATTTTAAAACAGCCTTTTTGTTCTAACTCCTAATCATCCGCGAAGAGAAAAGCTTTCTTAAAAAATAAATTTTGTATCATTTGTTTGTTAAAAGAGGATTAACGAGAAAATAAAATAAATTTTGTTTCAATTAACCTTCATAAAATAGTATTTCTCACACATTAGAAAATTTATGAAATTTGTACGTCAATAACGGGCTTCTTTATTTTAAATTCGGAACCATTTTTTTTTAAATATTTATACATTATGAGTAAAACAGAAAAGTCATTCACACGTTATTTTTCAGAATAAAATTCAAATATAAAGGAAAAACATTCAAAAATCGTACTTCTTTCTTTTTGTACAAGGCACTTTGCTTAGATGGGAGAAAGACATGCCGGTCAACATCGATCAATCATCTCTGTAATTTTATCTACATTTTCGATGACGTTATATCTGTGAAAGGGTATATATATCTAACATCAAGAGCACTTAAACGGGGAATCGACAAAACCAAAATCACACGTAATTGGCTGTTACAATATCGGAACCATTCACAATTTCTACCACCTCTGTCTTGTATATTACCTTAGTACCAAATAAAATGTACCAAATTTTCTCTTTGTTGACTTCCATTTTTAACACCCTATCCATCACAACTGAATAGACAAAAAAACAGCAAAAAAGAGTTATATTAGTGCGAAATGTCAACTTTCCAATGAGCATAAATCTAAAACCTTCAACAGATATTGATCAAAATATAATCATCTACAGAAAAGATAATGGGATTTCATTTTTTTTCAACCTAATATATAAAATTTCTGACCCAATCTATTGAGGACAAAAGCCTGCATTAGTAGTTCTTCAAAAAAGATCAGAAAGCTAAGTTCACTGAAAAATCAATGTTACGTATATTTTACACACACACACACAATCAAGTAATGCGTGTGACGAAATAACACCAAATTTTACTTCTCAAGCATGATGCTTATTTGAAACGTCAAAATTACATCTAACAAATAAGAGGAAAAGTTTATTTTGGTTTGCGTAAAACACAAATTGCGAACTTGAAACGTAAAATTTTAAATTTTCCTGGCATTTTAATCTTTTAAATTTTTAAATTCTTTTAAATTGAAGAAGTTATTTATCTTAATGAATAAATGTTGTGTATATTATGTTGCTTATTTTTAAAAAATTAATTAAAAAACAAGTATGTTTACTTAAGTTTTATCTTAAGTTATTAGAATAAAAAACGCAAAGGACATTTTTTTATACTGCTTACTATTTATGGATTTTTTTTAATTTTCAAACTGTTCAGTAATATTGCATAGCTCTGACGTATCACCTGAATTACCTTTAACAGTAGTGATTAAAGATTGTTTTCCCAATGAATATTGTTAAAAGTTATAGCATCTTTATATCATGAAAACATCTCAATTTTTGAAAATTCATATGACTGAGGCTAATCATATAAATAATGAGTGCATAATTTTGTGAAGTTTAAGCTAAACAGTAGTATGTAGAAGGAATATAGACAATAGTTAATATTTTTGGTTCTTCATACAGTGCAATAGATATTCAAAAATCCAAGTCTTATTGAATAAATATTAGTTTAAGATGGATTTTAGTATATTATCAGACACATTTAAGAAACAAAACATGGGAGAAACAGGAAAATTTTCAAGTATCCACTCTGCACAAAAAGTAAAAACGCAACATTCTTCTCCTGTTCTTCAAGATTGGATATAGATTCGAACTCGAGACATTCCTATTCGAAAAATATAATCTTATCTTTAAAATTTCCCGTAGTTAATCAGTATTTAACCAGATAAATAACTTTATTCAAATAACTAGTTCAAATGTCAGAAAAACAAAGCTATTATCAGCACATTTAAACATTAAATTTATCTTTAAATAAATTTTAAAGTTATCACTTTATATGCAAAACTCTTTTACTTATAAAAAATAAGTGAAAAGATTTTATACATAAAAATCAGTTTTACTTTATCGAAATCTTAGAAACTCAGTCATAAAATTCGAGAATAGTAAGGCCATATATGGTTTAGAATAAAAGAAAATTACGTTAAGATAGAAAAAAAAACAAAGTTAAAAATGTCCCAACGGAAATACAGTCAGAAAATATTCGAGCGCAGACAATTTATAAATATTCAAAAGGAACGAATGATTCCTCCATATAAACATCAGAAAATTTAAAAATTTTAACTTAAATACATAAACACAAGAAATGTTTGTTACAGAAATTTAATATGCTTTGCATTTAAAAATAAAAAATCTTTCAAATTCATTACATTTGTTAACTTTTTGTGTGTGAGTGACATTAAAAATATGCCAAGGTAATCTAATTCAAAAATTCTATTGTAATAATATGAAAAGCAAACATTGCGAAAATTCTAATTTTATATTGAGGAAGTTGAACATTTTGACAGATTAAAATCCACAATAAATGCTTAGTAACTTTTGAAAGCATAAAATTATAAATAAAAGGTATTGATAAATAAGAAAGGTAAATAAAATCAAACTGACTATAACTTAAAGCTGTTTTGGTATGTAAATTAAGGTATATTTGATAAAATTAAGATAGAATATTCAAAGCGAGAGATGTGTTGAAATGTACTTCAGAAGAAAGTAAGATAGGTTGTTCATTGAATCGACATATTGTTGGTATTCTTCTCAGCGTAACCTCTTACGTATGATACGTCATCAGAGAGACAGTTGTCACTTGAGAAAACACATATTATTGAATGAAAAATCACTTTCATTTTGTGTGCTTTTCTTAAAGTTGAATTAGAGACAATAATATTTTTTAGCATTTGTCATGTATAAAATTAACTTAGACACAAATGAACAATTTAATATAATTTATAATTTGGAATTATTTTGTTGTTGTTGTTGCATGCCCCCTTTGGCCAGCATCGCTAGACCAAGTCCATAACGTTATACACCCCCATAAAATCTAGCACCATCAAAAGATCGTTATATAAATCATGCTTGGATAGCCTCAGGCACTCAAGGATGTGTTCTGGCTTAGCTTGTTCAGTGAAACAGTTGGTACAGGTCTCAAAAATTTTGGTGCCCTCAGGAAATCAAGGTTGTGTTCTGGCTTAGCTTGTTCAGTGGAACAGTTGGTACGAGTCTCAAAAATGCTGGTGCCCTCAGGAAATCAAGGATGTGTTCTGGCTTATCTTGTTCAGTGAAACAGTTGGTACGAGTCTCAAAAATGCTGGTGCCCTCAGGAAATCAAGGATGTGTTCTGGCTTATCTTGTTCAGTGAAACAGTTGGTACGAGTCTCAAAAATGCTGGTGCCCTCAAGAAATCAAGGATGTGTTCTGGCTTAGCTTGTTCAGTGAAACAGTTGGTACAGGTCTCAAAAATTTTGGTTCCCTAAGAAAATCAAGGATGTGTTCTGGTTTAACTTGTTCAGTGAAACAGTTGGTACGAGTCTCAAAAATGCTGGTGCCCTCAGGAAATCAAGGATGTGTTCTGGCTTAGCTTGTTCAGTGAAACAGTTGGTACGAGTCTCAAAAATGCTGGTGCCCTCAGGAAATCAAGGATGTGTTCTGGCTTAGCTTGTTCAGTGAAACAGTTGGTACGAGTCTCAAAAATGCTGGTGCCCTCAGGAAATCAAGAATGTGTTCTGGCTTAGCTTGTTCAGTGAAACAGTTGGTACGAGTCTCAAAAATGCTGGTGCCCTCAGGAAATCAAGGATGTGTTCTGGCTTAGCTTGTTCAGTGAAACAGTTGGAACAAGTCTCAAAAATTTTGGTGCCCTTAGAAAATGTTAATGATCTGAGGTGACTACTTTGAAAGCAATATCCTTAGCTTCACACGCTGGTAGGGCTAGAGTGCTCTGACAACCTTGTGATCTATGCCGGTGTTAGTTTAACTACCGGTAGGGACACCCATGCCGGACAGGTACACGTAAGATATAAGCCCGACTAAATGGGATACCAACAAGAGCTAAGTCAGTCCTCCATCTCTAGGTGCTCTATCTCAAGACTAACAGAAGCTGAAACTTAATCCCATCCATGCATAGTAATCTTTTAAGTAATATTATTTAACAAATAGCTTTAAGCAAAGCAAAACTAAAATGGAAATCTTTTTTGAAAACGATAAGAAAAATGGATTCACTCTTTCCTTTCCATGGTAAGTGCTTAAATTATAAGAATAAATATCGAAGAATTTCCAACAGAAAAAATTGTGTGAACATATATTATTTTAATGATTCATTAATTCATTAACCAGAAAACATCCATTTTGAAATGAATGAAATTAAGATCAAATTTTTCTGGTTCTTATTTTATAGTGAAAATCAAAATTCATGATCAGAATAATAGAATTAGGCTTGGTTTGAGGAATAACCTAGACTTGCATCAACAGATGTTGAATAATGAAATCATGAATAAGAAATATATTATAATTCTGGTGAAATGAGAAATGAGTACACGGTGAAGTTTATTTTTTATACACTTTTGTTAATTTATATCGTGTATATATATTTATAAAAGCATAATTTCTATTATTAAATTAAAAATCGTAGGAATGAATCGTCTGTCAGAATGACTGAAATTAGTTGAAATATTAAAAGAAAAAGGTCGTGAGCTTTTTAGTGTTGTTTCTAATTGTAAAGATCATTCTACTGCATTGTAAAGTTGAAGAATATATTATATTGTAATAAATTGCACATTGTACAAGTACAGGGGAAAATTATAAATTACAAATTTATTTTCCCTGCGAGTAAGTAGTTATTGTAAATATTTATCTTATATGAATAAAAGAATGCAGCAATACTATTCCTGTATTTAGCAAAATTAAATAATTTCATTAAAGTGAATATCAGTAATAATACTTCTCCAGATCTTTAATATATCTATAATAGACACTATAAAAAACACTTGTACACTTTTCTATAAAACACTTTTTTATGTAAAAAAAAAAAAAAAAAAAAAAAAAAAAAAAAAACACTTGTTGAATGACATTAAAAGTCATATTTAGATTTTTTTTCTAACCTTATTAAACATTGCTGACTTCTTACTTTAAAAGTAATAAATAGAGGAAGTATTTTCAAAAAATAAAAGGTTGGAATTAATAAAGATCCCGTTTTGAATTTAATATTGGACTTCTCGTAAAGCGAAGGGTATTATTTTTTGAGACGGAAGCTTATATGAGGGGGAAATCATTTATGCCTTCTAAAAATACACATCTTTGTTCGCTTAAGCTTCTACTTCATTGTGTCATTTTCCAGGTGTGCTGAAAAGCCACAAATAACTCTTCATTAGCGTTGCTTGGTAACCAAAAATCCAATTTCAACATTCGCTTGACTGATAAGTCGATTGCTTAATAAGGATTACTACACGCCCATTAAAATAATGGAAATTTAATGTCTTTAAAAAAATAAAATACCTAAAAACATTGGAAATCGAATCATTATCACTCATTATCTCATTAACTTTGGTATTTCAGAGCAGAAAACAGCAGAAATCAAAAGTAGTTAGCGGAAAGTTTAATTAGAAGAAAAATTATTCTCAAAAGAATATAAAAATGTATTATTTTAGATTTGAGAAGCTTACAAATTAAATATAAATGTACATGATAGTAAAAAAGCAAATTATTTTTAGTTTATTGGAATAAGGGGATAAAATATACGGATTTTGTAGAAATTTATTGTGTAAACATGTTCAAGTGATTTGAGAATTAAAATATTTGTGTACTGAGAATAAGTACAAGATAATTAAAAGGAGATGCTTTGTAGTTTTGTCTGAATATACTTTATATTTATATATAGAAGGGCAAAATTATATAATTTTATGGATATACAATATGACTGATCAAGTTTTGCTTATATATTTCAGATATTTGATATAAGATAATGTAAAATTGTTTCAAGCATTGATGTTTTTCCTACAATTATTTCCAAATTCAACAACTTCGCAATTCTTATTGAACTTGTAAACTATACATAAAAATCGCTCTATGTAACATTTCATCATGTTGTTTTCAAATAAAATGTGTTTTCTTTTTTTGCTTTTGCTGTTGACTTAAATTGTAAACCAATTATCTTTCTAAAATATTAAACTTTTCTGTTATGAAGTACAATTCCAATAAAAGCTTTCTTACTCTCAATAGATTTCTGCAAAATCTTTAATTCTTTAAAGTTTACAACTATTTATTGATATTAAAAAGATACGTAAGCAAAAATTAATCAATATAAAAAATAAATTAAAAATAAAATTTTTTCTTTGTAAACTGATTTCAAAATTTGCATTTCTTTAACACACACAAATAATTAATCATAAAATCTTAATTTAGGGTGCAAGGTGGAAAAAAATTTTCAATACTGTAAAATAAAAGTTAGGAAAATTATATTAGGATTAACTAATCTCTCAAATAAATATATACGTTATTGAAAAACTAATGGAATAAATAATATCATTGTAAGCTGTTTAATATAGTAAATGAAGACTTTAGAAAAACGGTAAAAAGCTTTTTCTTCATTTTTAATTATAGGAAATTAATTTTTTAACGTATTTAATATTTTTAAATCATAAATATAACGCGCCGGATCGTCATTCGTTTTCTTTTCAAGCACATTTTGATATTCTTATTGAAATATATAATTAAATGCAATATTAAAATGATAATTATTTTCTTTCTCTAAAATGTCAAAGACAAAATTTCGTAAATTATAAATGTATTTGACGAGAGTGTTAACAGAATGGTAAAGTTTCCCTAAGAATATTTGTGAAATGTACCTGCTCCAGCTTATGAACTTTGTGTCAAAATACTCATTAGGTGGAACAATTATTTGCTAAAATTGTTGTTCGTAAAGGAGAATAATTTCAATCTGAAGATACCATAAAACTATTACTCTGCTGATTATTAAGAACTTGTTAACAGGTATTATATATAATGTGGTGATACGTATCTGCCTTTTGAACCAATATCTTTCAAAACAAGTATTCGTCATGGTTCGTTCAAAAAGTTCTTCAAAAAATAAAGAAAATTGCTTTCCATATAATGTATGTCCTACCCAAAATTAAGGTGATATATACAAACTATGTTGCTCGTAATTCGTTTGCTCAATGGATTGATTTTTGACATGATGTTGTCATATAAAAATCAGGAACAAATAAACGTATATTTATCTAAATATGATGGCAGACAGAATTACACTAACATTTTTCATGCAGAATTCTACATACCGCATCACATAGTACGTTGGAAATCTTCTTTCCTCCAACGCATAAATAAACATGCTGGATTTTCCTTTAGAAATTAATGGCCCTAGTATTGTTAACTGTAATTAGAACTATTTAGAGCTATTGGACAACAGAAATAATGACATTTGTCATGAAAATGTTGGGTTGTTTGTTGTCTTACAAACCTCTATTATACTCCATGTACGAAACATCACATCTGATGTGTTAAGATCTTTAATTAAAAGAATATTCATCCTATAAATAATTAATTAAATACAGTATTCAATAACCTGAAATTTTATAGGCGTGTGATGGTGGCCAGATGGAGAAACTTTCATTGCATAATACTGAACATGACAAAAATTTTTGTAATGGAGTTATTTGAATATAGTTACATATCTTTTAATTATTATAAGAATATAGATTTCTTATGATATTGTTCGGTCAATATCAACAGATGGCGACACTATTCAAACTGATGCCAAACTGCATGTGTTGTTAAACAATAGTTACAAAATAATATAAATAAATAAAATTATAATATTTGAAATAATTTTTGTTAAAATTTTAAACAATTTTTCATTTGTTTAATAATTTAAAAATAATTTTTCTTTATCTCAAAGTGTCCTTTTTTCTATAATTTTTATAAATTAAATTTCTTTCAGATATTTTATATATTCATCTGCTTAACTGTAAGAATTGTTCTTGTATATTTTAACTGTAACTGTAATATACTTTATATCTGGAATAAAATAAAGATTAGCATGTGGTTCATCGGTCTCTGTCTGGTAATCATGATATATTGTTAATAATGCTTTGACTATTAATTAAATTTAAATTTTATTAAAAAAACTAAAACGAAAAAAAGGTAATGAGATGATTTAATATCCTAGCATTTCCGTTTAATGAAAGAAATGGAGTAAATAACGTGATAATGATCATGTTAACTGCCTAGCATAGCAATAACAATATATATAGATTTAAATATCGTGAGAATACAGACTTTTTTATCTAATAGCTGTCGAATATTTAAAAAGTGTTCATATATGTAGCAGAAAAATTGATGAAATCATTTTTACTGATACTAAATCCTGAAACATAAAAGAGTACAATAACGCATGACTGGATTTTTATAACACCAAATTAATTTTTTTATTTTACTCATTTCGAAAACGATAAAAAAGTTTAAAAGAACTGATGACAAAATAGTTTAAATGTAATGCGCTGAAAAAATCAGGATGGAAATTAGTTTGATGCATTTATCAATAACAGTAAGATAGAATATCAAGTTTTATTATTTAACCAATGAGTAAAGTTCCAATAAAATTAAATGTTTCTGAATTTAAACCTAATTTAAGAAGATTAACACAGCATGTGGAACTTATCTCTCACAGATAGTGAAATATTAAGATCTATAAAACTAAAATGCATGAAGAATACAACCTTTACACAAAATGACTTCTTATTAAATCAAACAAGACCAAGGAAGGTATGTAGTCATTGTAAAAATCACAATTATTTTTTAATTCTGATGAATGTGACATTAAACTACCATGACACTCGATTCTCATTAGTTTAATATAGCTTTTATACAAAGACAAAATGTTTCATCTGATTAATTAACTCATGATTTTCATTTCAATATTTAATGTGTTTAGTACCTACAGTGTTTAAGCATTTATAATGATTCAGATTCTTTTTCAAGCAAAGGATTTTGGTTAAATTATCCTTTATGAATAAAAAGTGGTCGTAGAGCGACAAAAAGAAAAAAAGTAAAAGCAACATAAAAGGATATTTCAATGTTGATGCCATTCAAATGTATTTATTTGAAAGGCTGAAACGCTAGATTCACGTTCTTTGAAATAGAAGTTTCCAATTTCAGTCAAAGACTCTATTGAAAAACGAGAGATATAGATGGTGTATTTCTACTTTCTCCATTCACATTTCCTGGAATAAAGAATTGAGTACTTTCTCAATTTCCTCCCATGTGTCACGTGAATAGTTTCTCTCATCCAGAAGAAATTCCTCCTTAAAAGTAGTATATGAGGCAAAAGAGCTATATAAAAAAACTTTGCAGCAATTTTTGAGGGCTAAGATATATACTATGTAGTGTCAAAGTATACTGAATTAAGATTACCACCTAATAATCCTTCTCTTCAGAATAGGATTGTCCTAAATTTAAGCTTGCCCACAGTTGAACAGTACAACATGGTCGTTATTTTTCCCCATTCTGCGCCTACATTTGCCTGGATTGGTGTTTGGAAATTTTCTGGTTTTCTCTCTTACACCATATGTGAATACGATCCACTATATGTGAAGAGTCTTCTCTGAAGTTAAACAGGTGGTGGATGCTTTGAAGGACATTCAATGTATCTTTTTGATGTTATATCATTAGCTACGTGGTATCAAAGCATACCATATAAGTTTGATCCCAACCACATTGAAGCAACCAGAGATGCCTTATTATATACACATATTTCATAGGAAGCTTTAAAATTATTCAAGCTTTCTTCATTGTGATGCATAAATCCGACCTATTATCTCCCCCGGTAAGTCAACAAACAGTGGATGCTTAAAGAAAACCTCACAACTGCTTCCAAGCTGTTCACTAGGTATGTTGTCAGCAAGGTTGTTAGGTTTTCCTCTAAACAGTGCCAAATAATAGTAAAACAAAACTATTAAATTACATCATTATGGAAGACTGTGTCTAACAAGTATGGTAGTAGCATTATGAAAACTCTATATATCTGTCGTTGATCACCGTACCAATAAAAGAATATAGAATATTTAAAATCAATTTTATTCATAGTAAGTTTTAGCAATACCTCACAAAAGAGGGTGCATAAAATATATGAGACTACTTTTGATTGAAATATTATTTTTAATTAAAATCAAATCTCAAATTCCGAAATTTCTAAGTAGAAAAATCGATAACTGTTTGTGTACGATTTCTGGAAAATTTCTGAGTATATTTAGAAAAATGCGAATTTTATCAAATATTTTAAGAATCCATGTTAAGAGGAAAGCTTTCTACAGCTTGCAATAGTATAATTTGCATAAATCATGAAATTTATTATTTCTTCCTTAAATTATCTACTTAAGTTATCTTCTAATATCACATGATACAAGGCCAAGCCACGAATCTCTGCTGTGTGAAGCTGTTGTAACAATCACTGATAGGTTACTCAAATTACATCAGTTGCATTTTTAGTTGTCATTTCATCACAAAGTTGGCAATGGTTAAATTTATAATTTACGAAAGATAATTGAAATTGATTTTTGAAAATTAATAATAGTAGTATCTCTCATAAATATATTTTAATTACTTTTATTAACTAATTAATATTTTTAACGCCATATAAATATCATATGGGAATTACAAAATTATCATACGAAATTTATAATTCTTCTGTACTGATTTCTTTTTTTTAAATATATATTAAGTATGGTATTCTTATTTAAATTAGAGTAAGGGGCAATATCTTCAAAGAAAACAGTTCATTGCATGAATGAAATTAACTTAAATGATTTATCAATCTAATTTGTTATTATGCAGCGATATGGGGACACAAACAAATATCTAACTGTAAACAAATCCAAGTTTGAAAAAATTTCAACTTTCTTTTGCATCTACAATGTAATTTGATAAGATACAATAATAAAATAAGTATATTGCATTATATTATATAAATTTTAACTTTTAAATTTGCGGAATATCAAGTCTAGACAACAATTTTTCTTATTTTTATACATTGTCTCTCACTTAGATTTTTGTTGCTCTGTGCATTACATTTAACTGTATTTTCTTCAAGATTACAAATTTGAATAAAATCCAGCTTTATTTCAAGCTTCACAATTAATAATCGATACAAAATTTTTTGACAATGTTTAAAATTCAAAGCATAAAATAAATGCATTCTATTTAATATAATCTTAAAATAAAAAACGTGTTGTTGAAAATATATAGTGCCTTGCAACAAAAGTTATGTCGAATTTTACATTAAAAAGAAAATTACAAATATTTATTCTAAGATTTTAAATATCGCTTTAAAATATTTCATTGTTTTTTTTCATTCAAACTTATTAAATTTTCTCTTTGATTTAAACAAATATATGACTGCAAAACTTAATTACAGAAGTTACGAAAAAAAAACGGTTTCTAGTATTATTTTTTAAAGCGATATTTAGATTTAATATAAAAAGGCTAATTTACTTCCGCATTTTGAAAAAAAATAAATAATTCAAATTTAATAGTAATCGCCTTACTTTTCAGAAATTATTCTAAAATAAGACCATGAAAAATAAGTTTCTCTTCCGCTTTCTATTCTCTTCCGCTTGATAATTTATTAATAGAATTTTTCTCCATTATTAATCCCTTACTTTGATATTTCATGATTATGAATATAGAATATATTGTATTAGAAGCTCAAAAATAAATTTACAAAAAAAACAGTATTCCGAGATTATTTAATATTTTAATGAAGCTTATAAAAAGCAAAATTAACATTTAACTTTTTCTTAAATCGATAATATTTTCAAATACAGAATTAAAATAAACACAAAATATTAAAATTCCTTTCGGCAAAATAACATTTTAAAATATGAATGTTTTGTTAAAATATGAAAGAGGTTAAAAAGCTAAGTTGTTAGTGTGTGTGCATTAAATAGAATTGATTAATTAGAATTGGAGCCTTATATGTTGGCAATTACTTGATTTTTCTTTAAATATTAAGCTTGATTTTCAAAATACCTATGCAAAATATTAAATTGAAATCCAGACATACATGCATATATATATATATATATATATATATATATATATATATATATATATATATATATATATATATATATATATATATATATATATATATATATATATATATATGCACAATATATTTCTTATTATTAGTTTTGCTTAAATGTTTAAATACTACTTGTTTTTTAAGAAATTGCAATTTAAAGTGGTATGAAAGTTTTTCGTAAGTTAAAATATTTCATTTATCTAATGGAAAAATAATCATGAAAAGATTATTTTTAGTTTCATTTGACTCTTAATGTACTTCTGCTGTAATTTAAATTTTTTCTAAAATATTTTTGAAAAAAATATCTACTCATTTCACTTAAAAATTTGTGTTTCTGCAAGTAGTACATTTTTCAGGAAATAATTTTTAGAAAAGAATATTAAATTTCTCACAACTAATTTTTAAATTGGAAACACTCTTTAAATATTGGTAAGGAATAAAAATTATTAGGATGAATATTAGTGCTAAAAAGAAATTTTCTTTAAAGGACTGCTTAATTTTTGCATTTGGCAAACTCGTAATACCATTATATAAAATTTAATTTTATTTCATACAAGTTACTTGGAGATAGTTAGATTTTCGTTGTGAAAGACTTAATAAATACGAGTATTTTTAAGTATTAATTCAAAAATAATTAATTTTTTAATTAATATTTCAAAAATTACTTAGATATGATATTAAGTTTTCACAATCTTTTTAAGAAAGATGCATGTCAATAATAATGGATAAAGTCAAAACATTGTTCTAATATATATGTATATATAATATATATATTACACTATATTATATTATATTATATTATATTTTCTCTTATTAAAAACCTCATCAAATAAAAGGAAACATTTTTAAAATAGTTTTTATTTTAAATCTTCATATTTAATTCAAGCATCTAAATACTAAAATAACAAGTTTAATGGTTCAACTTATAAAATTGCGAATTTAAACATATAATACATGATTTAATCAATTTGAAGTGATAAAATTTAAATGAACAACACACCCTACTGACTTAAAATTCGCATATATATATAGCCAATGCATAGCGAGCTTGGCTTGTCCAAGTGTCATAAATAGCAACATAGTAGAGACGCTTAGAAGTGTTAAAAAACTTCGGAGTTTTAATAAAATTAATTTCAGAGTTTTATTAAAAAGCATTAATCTACTCGATTAATGTTTTTATGGTTATACAAAAAAGTATAAATATATTTCAAAATTTTGAAAAGCTGCAATGGCGTTCGATAATAAAGAAATGCAAAAATTCAACTGCATTTCTCGATTCTATAAGTGAATTATCTACACATAGCTTCCAGCGATTCGACTTAATTTATGGCGAAAAAAGTTGTTTGAAAAGAAGCATTATCAATAAAATATCTATGAGTAAATAATTTTGTTTACTATAACTGTTGAAAAATCTATCAAAGGAAGTTAACAAAATATTTTATAAATTAAGGATTCAAAAGGTTTAGGATAGAAATAATTTTTTCACCTACACAAATACAAATTAGCAATCCTCTTGCTGTATCTCAATGTATATAAAGTAAAGATTATATATACAGTGAGATACAACGAGGAGAGGATTAGCTCCTGAAGTTCACAAAGTATGGCCCTAACTAAAGAGTTCCTTTACAGAACAGTAGAGGGCGCTTATTAGAAATTAATAGTGAGGCGCAACAGTATGTCATTGTATAAGAAACTAACTGAAAATACAATTCTGCATTTTTTGTGATTTTGTAATCGGAGTACTTAAAGAGAGAAATTTTCTAATAGATTTAATATTTTTCTAGAAGATAGTTTTATTAAATTGATATTTTATAATCACTTTTTTTACCATTTCAAAAATTTTATTTAAATAAAACAAAGCTGTTCATCATATTTTAATGTTGTGAAAATATGCAAAAAAGTATTGATTTCATTTATCTTTCATGCATATGCAAAATAAAATTTTTAATATGAAAGTTCTTTCAGCAATATTTCTTATTTTTCTTGTGTACATAACTTTCGCTAAAAATAAAATATTAACAATATGTTTTCTAGCACTATTCTGGTCAAAGTATTTTCTAACTACTGATTACTACTTTCTAGAGAACAAAAAATCGAGATGAATAAAAAAAACTAAGTCTCATCTAAAATACATTCGTAAAACATCCTAATATGTAACGGCGTGCACGAATGCATCCAAATTTCGTCCATCAGACATTGAATGTTGACGTCTCGAAGACATATGATGAACTCAAAACAAGTTTCTAGTCAAATGGATCCTATGTGAACGTGAAAGAAAAATAGATCCCTAATAGCAGATGCTCAGTGGTATTACAGTGGCCATTTACCGGTTTCACTGGTAACTCACTTTACACCGAATTTTTTTCAGCGGTCCGTGCCCAGTAACTTGTACATAAAATTGTCACTGTTTTTTATACCGCATATTGTGAACGACACCTTGGTAGGCTGCTGATAGAGTGGTATCTGGACGGCGGCTGCAGCATTTACCATTAAGATTGAAGGAAAGTAAAATCATGCGCAGACTTGTTAATAGGTCTACGCATGCGTGGTGGCCATATTTGAAAATCGTTGTGTTATTTACCTTTTCTGTATGTTTATTTAAGATCTTGAATAATAGCATTATTTTAAACAGAATTATTTAGTCAGTACTATCGATTCCTTTAAACATATAAAAAGTACATATCTTTGAAATATCTATTTATTTAATTCTGTCACATTGTTTTTACGAAGTTAAATTTTATTTTGTGTTTGTAAAATTAAGTCAAAATAAGCATTGCAAATAATAATCTATTTTAAATAATCTAAATTAATTTTAATATAAAATTTTACTTTAGTTTGTTCATTGTATTTGATGTTGAATCCATAATATTAATAATCTATGATTATTATAATGATTAAAAACAAAATAACCACCCTAAAGAGCAATATTGATAATTTCTAATATATACTTTTGAAGCAAGCTATTTTTATAATTAGATTTCTTTTTGTTATTAGCATTAATATGTGAAACTTGACCATGAATAGGTTAGCATTTTCAAATAAATTTAGTGAGTTAAAGCTTTATTCCAAAAGAAATTTCTTAAAATCTAATCTAATTTAAAAATTCATCTTAATGGTAAACAACAGGATAGATAATATATTATTATATTGTAAGGATTTTCTATAAATTGATAAGTAACAAATGTTGGGGTCTATTGGATTAAAATATATCCCACTGGTGATGCCTTTTGGACGAGATTGCGCAGCATATGTATTAACTGTTTTCTTAATAAAGAATTTTTAGATTTAAAATTGTTATAAATATTTTGCCATTTAGTACGCTGCATTGTTGTTTCTTGAACATACATTGCCAAAAAAAAAAACAAGTACTTGTAGTAACTGTTTTTTAATAAAGTTTTTTAGATTTAAAATTGTTGTAAATATTTTGGCCATTTAGTTCGCTGCATTGTTGTTTCTTGAACATACATTGCCAAAAAAAACATAAGTACGTACTTGTCTGCTTTTGGATTGAATATATATATATAGAATTACAATATTGTAATTTTATAGCGTAACAATTTCTTACCTTTACATAGAGAGGTTTTAAGGCTAAATTCGACCTTTGTCATCGAAAATTGATAATTGTAAAATGGAAAGATTTCGGTAGCTCAGCGTTTATCTTGAAATCCATATTGAAGTCCAAAATGGTTTAGTAATCTTATTGAAATATAGAAATCTCGCTCGTGAATGAATGAGATAATATACTGTGTATAATTAGCTTTATTTTAAAAGCAAGACTAAAAATTTTGCTTTTAAAATAAAGCTAATTATTTGCTATTTGTCTGTCTATTTATATTTTGAAACTCAGAACATCAAACGATACCACGCGTCTCTTACAAAAAGCAAGACTGATACCGAAATTTTGAAACTCGAATGTTTTTAATGCTGTTTCTTACTTTGTAAATGATAAAAACTTACAGAGCAATTTTTATCGCAAATATCAAGTTTCCAATGCCAAAATCATTTAATTCATTTTTGTATTTTACATTTACATTTCACTGTTTACACCACAGAGTATAATTCATACATAGAGCTATAAGAATAGGAGAGAGGTAAACTTTCCATGTTATGTATAAAGTTCCAACTGTGACCGAGTAACCATCTTGTTTGAATAAAAAAAAGAACTTATTTCATGTGCTGTAATATTATCGCTACTTTCATTTCTTCCTTTTATAATCCTAAACAGTATTATTTTTATTATTTAAGTTTAAAAGAAAAAAAAGGATATTGTGAAGAACGATGGATGTGGAAATAAATATTCTAAAAAATTACATGTCTCAACATTTCACATGTATGCAAAATCTTATATTTTGCTTAGGTTTTATTTATTTGTAATATATTATTATGATCTGCATAGTTATTATTTATTCAATTAGCAGTTGCATTTATATAGTAAGTCCACTAAATTCCCTTGTCCCCCTCCACTTTTATGAATATAGCAGCAGATGATCCTCTTAACTTCGGAACATCTGCTGCTATATTCATAAAAGTGGTGTCTAGGTATAGTAAAGTAGCCATGCGCTACTGAATGAAACCACCTACCACGCCACCTGGTGTAAAACTACGGAGTTAGCATTTGTATCTCGAAAACGGAACGACATAGGTAAAAAAAAGTGATTTTCACTGTTGTAGAGCATCCTCGATTAAGTACGAAAAGATACCTTGTAGGCATTAATGTGAAGAATACAACGGTTAAAACAGGCATTTGTTGTTTCGTGCTGTGACGTGGCACATCGTACGTGTGCATGTTTGAAAAAACAAAAAATCATTTTCTTTCACCGCGTACGCGGTGAAAGAAATCGATTAACATTTTCATGATTACATTTTTCACTTTTATTTTGAAATGGGAAGAACGGAAGTATTAAAAATATTTCCAACAATTGTTGGAATTATTTTGTATGCATACTGCAATTAATTTTATGCATACTGCATACAAATTAATTTGTATGCAGTATGCAAATACGTAAGAAACGTCACGCCTGTTCACCTGAGACAGCTATAAAAGAGACATATTCTTGAGGCTGTAGTATGTTCATGCTCATAGTCATGGCTGAATATTCCAAAGCTGAGTATTGTGAGATAGTCTTACAGTACGGTGAATGTCGACGCAAGGCATGATCAGCAGCAAGGTTGTACCGCCAACGTTTCCTTGTATAGCCCCCCCCCGCATCCTTCACATTAAATCATCCTAACTGTTGTAAAAGGTTTAAGGGAGACAGATTGTGTTACTAGTCAACCTTGATCTGGCAGACCAGCTAAAGTAGGACGGCAAGTTCAACCGGATGAGGTATCAGCATATGTTCTCTCATATCCGAAATGCAACGTTAGAGAGATCAGTCAACACTGTGGTCTCTCCAAAAGTCAGGTTTGCTAAATCCTAAGCGAATCAGGTGCTCATACATACCAACCAACGCCTGAACAGGTTTTAGTGGACGGGGATACCGATTGACGTTATGTATGGTGCAACTTCGTCATGAATCAGATACAAGTCCAGCCAATATTCTTGGCAGATATAATGTGGACGGATGAGGCATGCTTTTCACGGAATAGCATATACAATAAGCAGAGCACCCATTACTGGGGCTTGGAAAATCTTAAATGCTTCATCGACGCTCGACATCAATTGCGACATGCTATTAACGTTTTGTGGGCAATTTACAATAACAAGCTGATAGGCCCAATGTTTATACAATGGCACGTTAACGGGTTCACGATATTTACAATTGCTACAGAAGGTAATACCCGATTTTGTGGAGAACCTGCCGTTGTTTAATCTTAAGAATCTATGGTTTCAACATGACAGTGCGTCTGCTCACAAGACATCTCCAGTACCTCGTTAAGGAATTAGGCAACCAAATACTAGGGTATGGTGGTTTCGAAGAGTGGCCTCCACGTTCTCCTGATCTGACTCCACTGGACTCTTGTGGGGATACTTGAAACAGCAGATATATGTGACCCCTCTACAAAAATTGCAGGACCTTAAACGACGCATTACGGTCGAGTAATCCAACGTGTCACGGTCTATGCTCCAAAGTGTGCAACGTGATCTTCAAGCGAGGATCCAAGTGTGCATTGCAGCTGACGGTGAGTAGTTTGAACATCTTAAATAAAATATAGTGTTATAACTATTTGTTTTTTTTTCTTTCTTCGATCGTTATGTCACGTCACAGCATGAAATAACAAATGCGCATTTTAACCGTTGTATTCTTCACATCAACTCCTACAAGGTATCTTTTCGTACTAAATCGAGGATGCTCTACAACTTTGTAAATCCCTTTTTCTCTCAATCTCGTTCCGTTTTCGAGATAGGAATGCTAACTCCGCAGCTTTCCTCCAGGTGACGCAATAGTCTGTTTCCTTTAGTAGCGCATGGCTACTTTACTGTACCTAGACACCACTTTTATAAATATAGTAGCAGCCGTTCCGAAGTTAAGAGGGTCTTTAGTGTTAGTTACAAGGGACTTTAGTGGACATATATATACACACACACACACACACACACACACACACACATATATATATATATATATATATATATATATATATATATGACATTAATTTTTGTTTTATAAGATTACGAAATTATTGCATTATTCTTAAAGGGATTTTCAGCTTAGTTAAATATAGAAATCGATGCAGTATCTGTAAAATATTGGTATATGCATACATGAAAATAAATAAGATGTTAATTTTTTAAATATTTTTCCTTAATAATAATTATATGCTCCAATATCAGTTAATATTAATAACTAAAAAGGGTTTCGTCTATGGAAAATGATTCAGCTTAATGTTATAAAAGACCAGTTTATATTTTTCTTAGTTTCTCTGTAGATATTCAAAAATTAGGAAAATTTATTTATAATATTGAATACTTTTTTTTTATTATCAACTGAAGCTCATTGTTTTTTACGTACGTTCATCTACATTTCTGCAAAATTGAATTATACTTAAAATGTTATAAAAAGAGAATTAAGGTATACATATTTCTGTAATTATCTAATATTTTAATGCATGCAATTCACAGAATTTTTGTTTCCCGTAACAATAAAAATTAGTTTTATTCTTATGATAATTGGCGGAGATGGATGGCGGAGAAAAAGTGCGTTTTGTTAGTTAAACCTTTATTATTAAATAAGCAATTCCACAAAACTCTGATTTTTTTAACTTCAATGTTATATTGATTTACTTGTATATTTCCTTATATTATTTAATTTTTATTAAGTTCAAAATTCTAGAGATTCGTAGTATCCAAAACCTTCCATATGTATTTCATATCTACTTACAATCGCCAACTGTTAAATTTAACAATTGGCGATTTTTAATATCATCTTCTATAAAATTTATCATGCTAACCTTTACATTAGTCTATTTTAAAAACATTTTGCTTAAAATGAAAAAGCATAGCTGCTTTTACTATACATTTAATTCAATCTATGTAAATTTCGATTGAATTGAATAAATTTTAATGAATGAAGTACTTTTAAATTGACACTTATTTATTTATTGAATTTTCTTATATTATCATAGTTTATTCGTTCTAATAAATTGTTCATAGTTTCTAAATAGTTAAAATTCAGTATATTAAGATTGATTTTTGTGTAGTAAAGTTATTAAATTAGTATTACGTATAGAGCAATTCTCAGCTGAATTAATACTGAACTCGATTCTGCATGCACAAAATATTTTTTCTGTGATTCATAGAAATAAATAAAATGTTTGTTTCAATGTATAATTTCCCCGGTAATAATTATAATTCTAATATCAGCGTACTGATTAGTAATTTCTTAAATTATCATAAAATATTTCATGCATAAAATTTGTTTCAAAATTGTTAATTCTAAAGATAAATAATTAAATAAATTCAAATATTATAATTTATTTGCGAAACATGGCACAAATGCATTTAAAAGATAAAAAAATATCTTTGATTTAAGGAACTCTATAATTTCGGTTTAACTTATTTTCAAATAACATGTGTTATTTGAAAATATAAAGAAATTTTCGATTTATAAATTTGTTACAAATATATTTGTAAATAAATTACTTTTCAATTATATAATATTGTCAGAAATATGAAGTTAACACACTTTAATGTGATACGATGATATCTTATCAATTTTGAAAATTATAAGTTTAACATTAAATATAGAACATTTTATGATCTACTCAAGATGGTAGTAGTCAGTTTCTTGGTTATTTCAATTCCCATACAACACAATTTCGTCCAGTAGACGTCTATATGACATCATCAGCGGGATGTACTCTAATCCATTAGACGTCTGTTTTTGGTCCTGTTTAGATCCATGGCACGTCAAATATCCACCCATTTTACGTCCACTATACGTCTACGAGACGTTGCCATTGGATGGTTCATGGACGAAATTTCGATGTATTCATACGCACTGCTCTATGAGTTCGTTTAATGGATGTATTCTAGATGTGCGAAGATATTGAAATAATCCCCCATCTATCTTAGTGGCTCAAATATTTCTGTCCACTAGACAATGAGAAAATTGTTTTTAATTAGCTTGTTGCTTATAAAATTGCTTTTGCATCACATTTTTCTTAATTTTCAGTCAAATATCCTAGATTTTTGACAGATTTACTGTTCAAGTTAAGTGAGTGTAATAAAATTCTCACAATTGATAAATTAGCATTATTTTTATGCTCATTATTTTATACTTAACCTTTTGAAAATTTAGTTTCTAATTGTTTCAAATAAAACGATTCTTTTTTCTTTGAAAAAGTTAAAATTACTTCTAAGAAGTTTCCAGTGAATGCATAAATATATAATTACTATTATAACTAGAGAGTAACAATAAAATAGTCAAGGATATTTTTATTTGTAGAGTATTTTTTACTTTAATATCAGGCAAATTATTGTACATAATTTATTTTTTTAATTAATTTTGTAGTAAGAGAAATATATAAGAATTATTTATTTCTCACAGCCTAATATTTTAACTAATTAGATAAAATTTCAACACTGTCTTTTTTTTTTAAACAAGATAAAAGAGAAACTTTTATTAAACTAAAATTTTCCATTCAAATGAACATCCCAAATTATTATGACAAAAAATTCTGAAAATTATTTCATTGTTTAAAAGCTGAATTATTTTTCTTTGTAAAAGTTAAAATTTGTTTAAGAAAACATTCCAGCAAGAGATTGTAAATATTAATTAATTCAAGAAAAACATATAGAATTTATTTTTAATGCACAAAATTTTTAGTCTAATTATTTGCATTATACAGAAATATTAATTAACTGAAATGTTTGATTCTTTCATTGATAAATCTTGCTTTTGAATGACGTAACCATTTCATTATCGCAGTTTCCATTTCACCATCGGTTGTCTCTGAATACTGTGGAGTATGCCACACAGCATCTGAAAATAAAGTGCATTTAAAATAATTACCAATAACAATTAACATTTTCAGATCAATAACCTCAAACAAAATAATAGAAAAAATACAGAAGACAATTTTCATTAATATTTAATTTAATTCTTATAAATCTGATTAATACATAAAACTGATTGGATGTAAATCTCATTAGTAAAAAACAGCGTAAATTATTTAGAAAAATTAGTGAAGGAAATTTTTAATATTTAAGACATTAAGTAACTTTATAATAACATTGTTAGAAATATTTATAGTTTTAATTCAGTAAATGTTTTAAATATATAATTAGCAATTCAATTTCTGAGAAATATCAGCTTTGTAAATATGGTAACCTTTGTGTTTGATTAAGTAATTAAAATTACAAAATGTTTAAAACATATTACAAAAGCCTTCAAATTGTCAGATAGAATTGAGCATCACTTTTATAATGGGAACAGTGCTTAAGTAATCAAACAGAGAATTGAATTTAAATAATAGCACTTACATAAATATATTTCATTAAAAATATTTTTTATGAGAAGTGTATTTTTCCATCATTTCTACAAAAGGAAACTTTCAATGACATGCTTATTCAAACATTGCAGTTACCAAAAACTAATTGCTTCATATTTAGTCCATTAAAGGATTTCTTATTCCTAGCACCAAAATAACTGAACTCAGGTGCAAGTTCATTGGTCATCAATTTTTTAATGATGCTAATGGTGCAATTCCTGGAAGAGGTTCCCACAGACAAGCTTAAAAAGTGGCATTGAAACAAAACAAATAAAAATATAAATATTTTATAATCAAAAACATTTTATAATTTAAAATTGAAATTACTGTATTAATTTTAGCAACATGCATACATTATATAATCATAATAATAATTATTATTTACAGCATAAAATTCACATAAGTTTTAGAAAAATAAATCTGTAATATATTCCTACATTTAAAAAAGCATTTTTAAAAAAATAACTATTTAAACAATACAAAATCAAATCAACTTTAATATAATAACTGTCCCTCAAGACACAATTTCGTCCAGTAGACGTCGATATCACATCATCAGGTATGGATGTACTCTAATCCAGTAGACGTCTCATTTTGGTAAAATTTAGATCTATAGCATGTCAAATATAATAATACCAATTTTAGAAATGTTTATCTTTTTAATTACATATATACTAAACCTAAGGAACTTATATAATTTCTGGGTAAAATATACTATTTAATATTTTACCCTTTAGAATTGATTAAATAACTGAAATTACAAAATGTTTAAAATTTGTAAGGAATCTTCAAATTAGCAAAACAGGAGTTAATAGGTAAAATTTTACATTAGCATTAAAAGAACAGAACTTAAATAATCAAATAGAGAATTGAATTTACATATTAGTGCTCAATATAAACAGAAATGTTATTTACTAAGGAATATATTAAATGTTTTGATTAAACATTTTTACAACAGTAAACTCTTAATAAAATTTAATACATGAAATGTTTATTTACAATTTACACTCAGTGGAAACAAATTGCCATGTTTTTAATCCTTTAAAGGATTTATTTTCTCTTGCTCTACATTAGTTACAAATAAGCTTAAATAATATAGAAAAATTTTAATTTGCTTATTTTAAATTTAATCTCATCCTCAGGTATATAAATTTGTTATTCTCACTTAACTGAAAAGGAAAACAAAATTTAGAATTTATAAATGAGGTAAATTTTATCTCTTAAAATACAATTCAACTTTATCAACCAATGTAAATAAAGCATAACACAATAAAAATATTTAAATTATTATAATTATAAGAAACTAACTCATTATAAAACAAATAATTGTTTCAATTTATTTGAAACTAAGTTCAGCCCATCATAAGCAATTTTCCATGCATAGCAGAGCAGAATATGAAACACTATAGAAAAACTGAATTTCTAATCAATATTTAATAAATAAATGCATATTTACTGTGATGAAATGTGTACACCTTTTTTTAATAATATTCAAATTAGATTCAAAAAATAATTTATTTCGAAGGTATTATGATCAGATGGTTTTTGTAAGAGAATTAAACAAAATACAAAATAAGAATATAAAAAATATCCAGCATTACAAACATTATGGAAGTAGGAAATTTTGCTTACAAATTAAGTGTACACAAAATCTTACAGAAAATCACACTCACAGATCACACACAGTCATATTCTAAATCACTGTAGATGTAAACAATTCATACTAAATCATTTTTCATTAAAATAAAAAAAATGCTTACCATGAATCAATACTTCAAATTCTAGAAACTATAAAAACAATAAATTTAAATCTTCAAGAAGATTCTCCAGGAAAGTAAGAATTCCAAATCAGGTAGAGGAAATAGACATATCTTCCATTTAACTACAAAATATGAAAGTTAATTTTTAAGTATACATTTTAATAGCTCTTCATTTGAAATATTAGTCCAGCATACATTTAAATTGGGTGATATTATTTTTTCTAGCTAAGTAGCAAAATCTTGAATTATTGATTTAAAATTTGATATTCAATAAAAAAAAACACTAAGATTTTTGATTGAACAGTAAGAAATATTTTAATTAAACATTAAATCTTAGAACTAAAAGACTATCCTAAAAATAAATTTTATAAATTTGAATCAAATCCTAGTATTTAATATTTATCTTGTTGAAATCAAGATATAAATACATAAGTCTTTTTCTGACAAAATAATAATAAATTTAAGTAATTTTGGAGAGAAAAATGGTTTTTATTAAAAAATATTATTATGTGGTATAATAAATTTTCTTCCAGCAATTTTCATCCTAAAAGTAATTGGAAAATTTAATGACATAAGAAAATTATTACATTCTGCTATCAAGCACGTTTTATAAATAAAAGCAATATGTATCTTTTAACGTTAATTTAAAATAGTTAGTGTAATTTTTTAAAGTAAAAATACACTTAAACATGGTAGGAAAATTTTCTCTTAAATAACACTAATCTGTTTTAAAACCTTATTTATATTATGACTTCTTTGGAATAAAAATAAGTTATTAAAAAATACTAAAATATAAATCAATAAAAGAAAAGGAATTATTTTTTTTAACTTACTTCGAGAAACAATTTTTAATGTAATAATTAACGACTGTAGACTGTGAGGCAAATGATAATTTAAATTATGTAAGCAATAAACAAAAATAATTACAATTGCAGTTAATAACCTACTTTTAATATATGCCCAGATAACATCTATTATGAATGTCTTAAGTACATCCACCATGGACGTCCAAATGACATCTATCATGGACATATAAATTACGTCTATTACAGATCCAAATGTTAATACTCCAAAACTTATCCATCGTGGATGTCAATCCGACGTTCATATGTAGTCGAATGAAGACCATCCAGTTCACATCTAACCATAGACGTCTTTATGACATCCAGAAGGTATCCAGGACGTCTTTTGGACTCTATGGATCTTCTATAAAAGACATCTATAAGACGTGTGTAGTTGTACGGGTTGGAGCTTTTCCCATCGACACGATATGTCTCTTCCTCTACTCCTAGTGCGATAGGTTCGTACAATTGATACTGAACTACGACTCATTTGTAAAATTGGATCATATTATCTTGAAAAGAATCCGATTACTTTAGAGATAGAATTTTTGCATAACATCATAGCTGACTAGAAAATAAAAAAACTAAGGAACTTCATAAGAATCAACTCAACAAAAGACCGCTTAGATTTTAATATAAGCAACTCAACTCGTCTAAGTAAAG
>JAJQOW010000268.1:0-20000 GCA_037975125.1 Latrodectus hesperus
TCTCCATCAGGCGCTCAAACGTTGCAGGTGCATTGCAAAGCCCAAATGGCATAACCTTGAACTGCCAAAGTCCTTGTCCTGTGGTGAATGCAGTCTTTTCTCGATCCTCAGGATGTATCTCTACTTGCCAATAACCACTCTTGAGATCCAAAGTCGAAAACCATTGTTTTCCGGATAAAGCATCAAGTGTATCGTCAATCCTAGGAAGAGGGTAACTATCTTTTTTAGTGATGTTGTTTAACCGACGATAGTCAACGCAGAATCGGGTAGAACCATCTTTCTTCCGAACTAAAACAATAGGCGAAGCCCAAGGACTCTCTGATGGCTCAATAATGTCATTCTGCTGCATTTCCATCAGAAGATTATCCACCTCTTCCTGCTTAGCGAATGGCAATCTTCTCGGATGTTGTTTAATGGGTGGATGATTTCCTGTATTGATTCGGTGCTGCGTCAATTTGGTTCGCCCAATATCATCTGATTTCTTGGAAAAGAGATCTCCGAATTCTAATAATAAATTTCTTGCAGCATTCCTCTGTTTATCATCTAACTCTGCTCTCTGAAGGAGTTCGTTAATTAGAGTGTCAGGAGGCTCAGATAGTGTGGCTTGACAATTTCGGTTAATACAGGTCACTGGAGTGCAAGTCGCTAGCACTTCTCCTTCTTTTATAAGTTTTACCTTATTACTTAGATTAGCAACTCTTACCGGGATTACATTTCGTGAAAGGTCGACGAGTGAAGAAGCCACTAGTACTCCTTTAACGCTATTGTCGGAATCTGGATATTCAGTCAATCCATAATGAAAATTATTATCTTCTGAAAGAGCTCCGCAAACTATTGTCTCAGTTCTTGGTGGTAATGTTGTTTCACTCTTCGCAGTTATATGATGGACTGTTTTAATATTTGAATATTTCGTCTTAAAAATCGCTATGTCTTCAGAACATGAGTGTAGTTCATTATTTTTAAAATCTAACTTGAAATGGTTTTCTTTGAGAAAGTTCAATCCGAGAATAAATTCGTCATTTATATCAGCGACATATGCCATATGATGGTACACGGCATTCCCAAATGCAATGTTTAGATTTATTTTTCCATGCACTTTAATCTTGTCACCTGTCACAGTTTGGAGGGTAATGCAGGGCGGCGTCCAGATGAGTTTGTCACCAAGTTTGCGAGCCAAATCTGTCCTAATGATAGTTACGTTGGCTCCAGTATCGATTATCATTCTGCAGGGAACTTCGTTGACATGTCCCATAACGAAAAGTCCGTTGTCGCCGCTACTTACGGAAGAAATATGAAACAATTTGAAATGGGGCTTCTGACGAAGATCATTTCCATCATCTTTTCGTTTTGGGCAGTCTCTCTGAACGTGTCCGACTGCACCGCAAGTCCAACACTGAATTTTCGTGTTTCTGCCACCTTTACTCATTTCTAAGTTACGGAATTTTCGCCGCAGATCTTCGATTTGCTTTCTGAGATCATAGTCCTTATCAGTAGTAGAGACGGCTCTGATTGAGTGCCGGTCTTTACGCGCGGCCTGCTGGGCAGCCTCTATCTTATGTGCGTAGACTAGGGCAGATCCAATATCTTTGGCATCGGCGAGTCTAAGTGTTTTCTGTATCTCCGGATCCCTCACACTATCGATGAAGTGATGGAGAGCCAGATCTTGACGTGTCTCAGCTGGGCAGTCCGAAAATGCTAGATGGGAAAGTCGCTGAATATCGGCAGCCAATTCTTGAAGACTTTCACCCGCTTTTTGATAGCGTGACTTTAACTGTAGTCTGCGATATTCTTTAGTGCACTTATCTCCAAACCGCAGCTCAAGCGCACTCGATAGGGCTTGGAAATCGTGCCTCTGCTCCTCCGGAAGCGTCTCGAGGATGTCAGCCGCGTCTCCTCTTAAAGAAGCCGCCAGGTGAAAAGCTTGGGCTCGGGGATTCCATCCATTAGCTTCCGCTACCATCATAAACTGGGTCTTGTATACTTGCCAGGATGATTTCCCATCAAATGTTGAGAGTTTAATATTGGCTAGGGTAGGCACAAATGTCACGTTGGGTTCCTCATGTTTGTTTGATATTTGCTTCTCCAAGCTTTCAATCTTCTTATTCATATTGTCTAATGCTACTTCAACGTTTTCTTCTATCTCCAGAACTTTAGTTTCAACTGAAGTTACCTTATCTTCCATTGCATTCATCTTCTCCTGAATGATGTTGGAGAATTCTTCTTTAACACTTACAATGTCCTTCTTAAGTTCCTCCTGTCCAGATTTTATCTCTTTCATCATCTCGGTTTTCATCTCTTCTTGTCCAGCTTTCATCTCGGTTTTCATATCTTCTTGTCCAGCTTTCATCTCGGTTTTCATATCTTCTTGTCCAGCTTTCATCTCAGCCATCTGCTCCGCTAATTTTTCGAGAAGACTTTTCATTAAATCCATATCCATTTTTCTTGTGACACGCTGCATCAACTCTTCAACCCCGATTCTGACACCAGTTGTACCGAGCTCCACGGGTTCGTGTTGATTGAGAGTTGAATAAAGCAACCACTTAATGAACACAAGACTTTTATTCGTAAAAACTTCACTAGATAAACGAAATTCCCACTGTAACAATCACAATTATACAGCTACATTTCGTCAGATACAATAAGAAATAGCTTCCAATCACAGGTCTCAAATACCTCAGACAGAGAACAACTAGCAGTCACAACTAATCGTCTTCACTCACTGACTGTCTTCACAAAACTGACTCTTCCATGTCGGGCTGCGGTATTTATACCTGACTTGGCGGAGAAATCTACCAATTTCGCCAAGGTTCTGGAAGCTTCTAGGCTATCTCGAAAAATATTGGTCCTAGAGCTTAGGTGATGGATGTTTCCAGAAGTATCGATTTCTCGCCAAGTCGCCAAGAATCTCGCCAACCGTCGCCAAGTCGCCAAGAATCTCGCCAACTGTCACCAAGTCGCCAAATCATTAGGAAATCCGCTTTTAAACTACAACACGTCTAAATACCGCAATTTTTGCCCAAAATGTGAGAATTTCCGATCTGTCTGAGATATTTTAAGACAAATATAATCATTATTTATAAATTTGTAACAATATATATATATATATATATATATATATATATATATATATATATATATATATATATATATAAATCATTTTAATAAACTTCTAATTATGATATTGCAGAAGCGCATTATTTGCTATCATTGCAGTGCTGACGTTTCCTATTCTTGCCTGTACGTGAACTTCAAATAAACATAGTACGATAGCATATGGATTCAGACTGTAAAAGTCATCTCCTTCTGACAATCGAATATTAAAATTACCCAATTGTCAGTAACTACAATCATACACATTCTAGATAAGTTTTAGTGATATTAAATTTAAGTTTATTCTCAAAAATTTACATATTAATTGAGACAAATAAATTCCGTTAAAACTTTCTCAGATGGTAAGATGTATTAAATCGTGAAATAAATTACAACTAGTTGCAATAAAAAATTAAAAAAATACTTTCATTGTTCTAATGAATGAAAAACATTTTGAAATTACTTATAATAGATGGATAGAAATATGTAACGTCATTTTAAATAACAAGATACCTGAGAAATTACTTAAATTATTCTTAGCTTAAATAATATTAAAAAAAATTTATAACTGAACTAGTTCTTTTCCAAAAAGATATTTGAAAAAATATCCTTAAAAAAGTTCGAAAAGTAAATTATAAAATAGAGAAAATATAAGAAAAATATGAAATTTCTTTAATAAACTATAATGAAGATATGTTACCGGAGAATATAACACACATAAAAAGGAAACAGCATCTTTTTGGACAAACGTCCATTTAAATGACATGGAACTGAATATTATTTGCTTAGAGAAGATCTCACTAGATCATAAAGTGAATATGAGTTACGTTACTCTATATTATTACCATATCAAGTAGTTATTATGTAAAAAGATGAAATTACAAACACTCAAATTATGTTTTCTTACTGAAGAATTCATTATTTTTCCAAATTGCAAGCAAATGTTCTTTGTTCAATAGTGACTTTAAATTGTTATCTTAAAGGTATCCTATTATGTAATGACATAAAATATGCTTTCATATTGAAATGTTATAAATTCTACAAAGAAGAAATTAAAAATACTAATTGATTGTCAAGAAATCATTGATGAAATTTACTTGCACTATTTGAAGTTCCTAGCTTACAAATGAAAACAATTATTTTCATCTCGGCATTTTAAAAAAAGAGCAAATATTTTAACAAATATGAAATTTTAACTTTACTAGTTCCTAATTATTAGTTTGTGAGTTTCCAGTAGGAAACATTTTCTATACTTAAAACAAAGGTGAAGAAAATATTCATTTCATAAAAACATTGTATTTTATTCATGTTAAAATTCTTTTGCATAGTGCTTTAAGGATTAGTTGAAAAATTTCTTAGTAACATTACTTAGAAAACACCATTGCTTAGACAGCATATGTTTTATTTCATTATTGAGACTCATTGGTAGTTTTCTGGCTCTACTATGTAAAATCAATTTAATGAAGAAAACTCAATAATTCTAAATTTTCTACTCAAATGATGAGAAAAAGACTATTTTTAAAATTTTTTCAACAATTGCTTTATAAAAAATGACAACTGATAATTGGTAAGATTAAATAAATGCTAAAGGTAAATTAACAAAATTAATATTAATTTTATATTATTCTCCATGTCCCAAAAATTTATTTTTATTGAAATATTAAAATAGTTTAAAGTAGTAGGTTATTTTTTTTCAAGGTATTCAAAACCATTTTATCAAATGCTATTTATTTCAAGCAAATAAATTATTTTAAATACATCACGTTTATTTTATTAAATTCGTTCATTCATTCATTGTCGTGTGCCAGCCAGGCTGGCAATATGGGGTGCGCTGCTCCACTTTTTTTATTAAATTGAATTTATTAAATAAAAAATTAATAATTAATGCATTTTCATTTTTACAAATTTTATTGCAGAACAAATATGGTATTGTGAATATGATTCTAGTGATTGGAAAGTGTATTTTTTCTCATACAATACAGTAAATACATTATCTTGGAAAACGCTGGTTTCTTTATGGAACACTGGCTTTTTTATAGGATTCACATAAATTTTAAATGAAAGAACTGAATACTTATCACTGTAAACGTTAACTCATTCTGTTGTTTTAGATCAAATATTTAATATGATAAATTATAATATGTATATATATATATATATGTGTGTGTGTGTGTGTGTAGATAGATAGATAGATTGAATATTCGGAAAAGTATTAAATTTGAATGAATTCAAACTTTTAAATTAAATATAGAAGGCATGAAAGGAGACAATTTGAAACGTTTATTAAATCATAAGATTAACTTAAGGAGTCTTACGTTAATTGAAACGATAAAGAGGTGATTTATAATGAAATATTCAATAAATACAGTAGTTTAGAAATAATTTTATAAGGTAATAATGACATTCAATGAGTTCTGTCAATATACTCGATTTCTAAGTAATAGAAATATAAGATTCATCTAAAGAAATAGAAGTCTGAGATTCATTTACATTCATAAATGAAGTCATAACTCAGAATTTATCGAAATTTTATGCAAAAACATCTATCAATTTGATATCATTAGACAGCAATCTAAACAAACTATTCTTAAGGACACTGCAACTAAAATCACCGAATAACTAAAGAACTGCAAACAAATTCACCAGAAATGCTTGTTAATGGCAATTAACATTTGATTCGATAGTAATAGGTTTCTAAAGAGAAGACACATTTTCTTAGAAAAGTAATTTTTAAAAGATATTTTAGAGAAAAATTCTTAGAAATAGATCAATAGACAAAAAATATCCATATATCATACTAGAGTTATTTAATAAATCTAATGTATTTGATGGATAAGTGGAATAAGGTTTTAAAATATTTGTGAAGTTTGATATTTATCAAGATTAAACATTTATAGTTTTAATAGTATAATTGTAAGGGGATTAATAGTTCCAATAAAATATCTAAATTTCTCTATTTCATTGAACATAATTTTATTTGATTAATTTGGATACATATTTTCAATTATTTTATTTAAAAGGTAAAACACTTACATACATTTTAAGTGAAAATTTCTCTTTTTAGCATTAAATATTTCACATTTGAAATGTAAGAAAAACTAGATGTATTCTTTTGATAAACAATTGTAATATTTTTTTCTTTAAATGCCAGTCTATGATGATATGATTTTTTATATTTGTTAGTTATAATATTTCCTTCTGCGTGGCTTTGTATATGGAAAAGCATAGTTTTCATAAGTTTACTTAAATTCGGAATATGAATAAAGTTTTTGGAAATTGTGTAAGTAAAAAATTTCTTCTATTGCTATTTAAAAACCTTCATTTTTTATGTAAACACAAATTCCAAACATCAGATGTTACATATAACTTCAAAACGTTTAACTCGAAACAATATGTTTCCTTGTTGTTTTTGTGTTATTGTGAAATAATATCCTCTGTAAATGCACAGTAATTGTATTGCATTCCACAGTTTTCATTCTCAAATTAAAAATGTGGAATACATCCAAACATTATGTAAGGATTTAAACATTCTTAACAGCAAAAATAATGCTTGATATTGCTTTAATGCCTAGAAATAATTAATTCATAAATCACTATGTAAAAGGTTTGAGGTGATTAACATCAAATTTGAGTCTATAAGACTATTATTTTTTTATTTAAATTAAAGTTTGCAACATTTGTTTTAGAAATATGCAAGATATCACCTATTTCAAAGACACATATCATCTACTTCAAATTTTTAAAAGTCAAAAATTTTATATTCATGTGTAGTATCTATTATAAATAAGAAAGTTTTAATCTCACAATAAAAATAAATATAAATAAAATCCTCAACGACAACATAAAAAAATTGACATAGAATCAATGTTTATGGCAGACATAATTGTAATGTACTTATTTGATGGAAATATATATTGTTTGTTTTACAATTTTATAAGAAATGTTCAGACTTTTAAAAAAATATGACAACAATTTGCTTAGTACTCGTTATTTTATATCCAAATAAAATATGATGAGTATTTGCTTAGTACTTATATACTCGTAATATTTTTCAGAAACTTGAAGATATTAAAATTATTTTGTACTCTATTATATACAATGTATTACAAGCTCTGTCAGTCATCAATTGCATTGCTATAGTTATACAATGTTTTGTTTTGCAAATATTTGAGGCTTGCTTAGTTAAAATCATTTAGTGTTTTGATCAATGGGTAGCAATGCTTAGCATTGAATTTGTTACAGAAATTGAAAATTTTATGCTAGTAATCTAAGAGTAGTTATAATTTGCTTGTACTTCTAACACTTTCTCATGTTCTGTTGAATAAATTCTAGTTTATACATTTTGCTTTGAATAATGAAGGGAAAAATAAATTATTTAAAGTTAAGAAAACAATTTGTTGCTTGCATATAATCTTAATAGTTAATAAACAGTAAAAGTATTACTAGTATTTTACGTTTTTACTCTTTGTTTTCCACATATATTTCATATTTAATTTTCTGTACATTTTCAGCAGTCCATGATTTTCCTTCCTATGGTTTTTGGATGCACAGAAACTACTTTTACTTACACTGTTGTTTTGTTCACATATCTCTTTCTAATGGTAAATTAAATGTGAAGAAATTTAATTTATTCCCTGCACAGAATTATTTGTATTCTAAAATTCTTACATCGCTTATCATTGCCTTAAAAATTCATATTGCTATATATATTTTCATTTTTTATCAATAATTTCTAGATTTCA
This sequence comes from Latrodectus hesperus, assembly GCA_037975125.1. NCBI lineage: Eukaryota > Metazoa > Arthropoda > Arachnida > Araneae > Theridiidae > Latrodectus > Latrodectus hesperus. The sequence continues at coordinate 7,833 of JAJQOW010000268.1, forward strand.
TCCTATCGTTTTTTTAAACTCCATAAAAACATTTCAAGGAATGTAGATAATGTCTTCAAAAATTAGTTGGAAAACTTTTTGTAAATGTATTTGATGCCGTATTAGTCTATTGATTGATTATAAATAAAATTGACTTTTTATATATTTAAATTCCATTGATAACAATTGTACTTATTTTAAAATTAATAATATTATTTTGTTTTCTACAATATGGTAGAATAAATGATATTTTTAATAGATATTAAACTAAATATTAATTTATATACTCATATTGTTTGTTGAAAATTATTGAAGAATATAGAAACTCTATAATTTTATTGAAAGTGCTGTTGAAGAATGCACGTCTAATGGAAATTTATATTTGCTTGAAGAGTAAAGTAAAAAGTACTCTTTCAAAATTTAATGAAGATATTAATTGAATAATCAAGTCATGTGTCATTATTTTGGCTGGAAAGAGATTAATCATTTTAAAGTAATTATTTAGTTAAAATAATGTGTGGTATATGTGTCAGATACTGTCAAAATACTCAGAGAAGTAATTACGTTTAAAATATGTGCATGTCAATTGAAAATCGGATTATCAATGAATTCGAAGATGAATAAAGTTTTCGTTTCACTGTAAAGGGATTTCTTTCTTTTTTTAAATCAACTAATTCATCAACATTTATAAGTTCATTTGTGCATTTGTAAAAATCGTAAAATATGTAAATTAAGGAAGAAAATAACTTATTGGTGTTATGAAAAAAAAGTTTAAAGCCATTAAAATTAAATTTTGCTTATGAAAAAATCTCTTTAGCTTTTAAATGAAACATATAAGTAAATATTATACAATTATAAATCTTTTTAAATATTTCAGCTGTAATTATAAGCTTATTTTATTTAGAATTTGTTATTTCTTATACACATAATTTAGCACAAGAGGTTTGTTACCATATTTAACAAATAAAATGTTAGATATTCACCATTTATAATCAGCTTGAAAAAATATTTGTTTTTTTTACTAAGTATGGTATTTTGTAACTTAATTTTAAACACGAAAGTTTAAAAAATAAATGTACCTCTATATTTAAAACTCATTTTTATCGCTATGAATTGTTTCTTTTCTTCCTTTTTATCACTATGATCCATTAAATTATTTTATTAGTCTTTTTAAGAATAAACATGATTATTAAAACAGTGGACATTTACTCACATAAAATAACCACAATTTACCTATAAGCTTTACATAAGACATTTTGATGTCAAGCCTAACATAAAATTCAGAGTAATAAATGAAAAACCGAATAAACTGCGTTTTTTTCTGTTTAAGAGTTTTTTGTTGTTAGGAATCTTTCCTGTACTTCAGATATTTCACGGGTTTTCTCATAATATGCTTGTTATTTCTTGAGAATGTAGTTACAAATAAAATAGGAATGCAGAATATTCCATTATTGAACAGGATATAAGAAGGATGTACATGTAACATTTTCCACTAACAAACATTAAATATTAATTCTATGATGGTGAATATTTAGAAATGCTTCAAGCAAAGATTATGGGAAAAATAATGCAATATAAATTAAAAGCGAATAAAATAAAAAAAATTATGATATAATTTCTTTTCTCTAAAATAAATACTAATTTTTGAGAAAATTCCAATGTATTCAATTTTATTCAAATAATTCTATTACAGATTTAAGTTTTCGTTAGAAGTGTTTTTAAGTATACTTTAATATATCACATACTCATTATTTAGTTAATATCGAATATTTGGTCAGTTCTGTATAGTACTTAATATCTATTTAATAAACCTTTAATTGTGTCTATATCTATGAGAAAAAAATAATTATTAATCAAATTTATAATTTCTAAAGTAGTGCATAATAAGCAATAATTCAATAAATTATATATATTTTAAAATTTGAATACAAATAATTATGGAGAACATAATGTAGATTTTAAGCCGAAAATCTTAAAAAATAGGTACACCTTAAATGTTACAATTAACTTTGATGAAATGACATGTTATATATTTCAGAAAAATTAAAATATATTTGAGATAAATAGATATCATATTTTATAATATATTAAAGTGAATGTTTCGTGGCTTATATAGATTAATTTTATTATATGAATTAAAGTTTTAGAGTATCTTATAAAATTAAATTTTCAACATAATTTTTGCTTACAATTTTTCAAATAGAACAGATAAAACAAATTAAGTAATTTATATTTGAGAAATTTTCTATATTTATATTATTTTTCCTCTTAAATTAAGAGATTTTACATTGACTAGATATTTTTAAAGCTCAGTTTTAAATGCAAAAATCTGTATGTTAGAAAATACATTCAGGTTGAATTTTAAAAATATAATATTTATATCTTAAGAACCTGAAAGTTCATAACAGATTTGGCATACTTAGATAGTATTTTCTTCAAGTGAGTTTGAGTAATTCAAAAAAGTATATATCTTTATCAAGATAAAGTTTTATATGAATATATTTCATAATTATGTAATAGGTTACAAATTATATACGTGTTTAAATAATCTATGAATTGAAATAATTTAGTGGTAAACGACATAATTATAGTTTTTTTACAAATATAATCCAGCTTTATTAAATTTCTTACAATTCCCTTAACAAATAGGTTAATGTTTATTATGAAAAATATGTTTCGGAAAGTATGATATTCCTCATTTTACATTGGGAGCAATAATTTTTAAATGATTGATTTTGCTACAATTTCATAGAGCTCAAATAATCTGTAAATCTTTTATCTGTCACGTAATGTAAGATTAAATCATTCCTAATTTGAACTAAGGAAATATAAAAATATATAATACTTATCATAATTTTATTTTTACAGTTCTAAAGAATAATTATATTTAATTTTTAAAATGAAAAAGTCCTACTGTTAGATATATTGAGACAAAAATAATATTTAAAAAAAAATCCAGAATTTTAAAGTAAAGTGGATAAACCATTTCAGAAGTTTTATTTAACTTAAAGCAAAAATGAAAACATAATTGTAGTTCTATAATATTTTTATAAAATTTGATATTCTTATCAATTATATTTATTGGATCAAACATTATTATTATTATTTTTAACAAATTCGTAAATGATACGAGTAGAGATAAAATAATAAGTGTTATTAATGATTCCTTGTGTGGTAGAAAATACTGAAACTTATACTTCCTGCCGAAATATATCAATTAAAGGTCCCATTTTCTTAATTAAACTTAAACGATGATACTTATAATTTTCTTCTTGCAGACCAGAAATTTTAGAATCAGTGATCATCATATTTCAGAATTTGAATATTTTTATTCAAACTTGTTGATATTTTTTTGTCTAACTTCAATTAGAATTACACAATACAAATTATAGAAAAAATGAAAACGGAAATGGATGTGGAAGCATTATGGAGCTTCAAATTTCTATATTTTTATATAATCAGGTAAAACCCATTCATTTACTAAAATTACTATTTCGAAAAAGAAAAAAATATATATTTCGCAATACTTCAGATGTTGTATAAAATTATGATGATCTTACAGTTCATTTCACAATAAAAAATACACACGAAAGATTCTACCATCTGTAAAGACAAATAAAGAGTCTGCAAAATGAAAAATATTAACATATTGTAATGCTTGTGTTTACTTAATTATACATGAGTAATTAACATTTATAACACCTGTCTCTAAATTTTGAATCAATAACTACGTAAGAAAAAATTAATTTGCCATTGGCTCCCCCTTAACATAACTGAGCGCAAAGATTAACAAATGTCAGGCACCTTACTTCTGTTTGCTTAAATTAAACTCAAATGGTAACCATTTCATTAATGATAAAATTGTAATTTGTAATGAAACTTGCATATGCTGCTTCTTTGTCTCTTTAATAATCAATAATTAATATCATTCGTTTTTGAAGATAATTTCTTGTTTACAATAGTGAAAAGGACAAAAAATTATAAACTTTACTTTAGAAGCTCCGGATTGGTAAAAGCATCAAGCCAAGATGTGAGAAGACAGTTACTTTTTTCAAGATAACAAAATACTTATTGTCCACCAGGCCATTACATTGTTTCACACAATAAAATTTATAGTTGGGATTCTTGAGTGCAAGATTTAATAAGTAACAGAATATCCACCTTATTAACCTGATTTAAATACATGTGACTTTAAAAATTTGTTTTTATTTAAAACTAACTGATAAAATCCTTATTTTTGTTTTGAGCTCTATGAAACTATTTTGTTAATTATTACGCCTACAGAAGAGCATTGATGTTGGAAAGGACTGTTTTAATATACATATACATATACATACATACATACATATACATATACATACATACATATATATATATATATATATATATATATATATATATATATATATATATATATATATATATATATATATATATATATATATATCTGTGAAATTTTATAAATACCCATCAATCATAATTAAAACTATTCAAATCTTTTAACCTTTAAGCATTATCTTAAACAAAAAATTTTTCGTTTGAAGGAAATATTTCAGACTTAATTTCAAACTTTCCTTAAAACATATAAGTAACACCGTAATCAGTACGAAGACTCATTTTAGATGCAGAGTTTTTTGTAAGTTTCCAAAAATCTAATTTCCTACCGTACTATGCTTTTGAGTTTTCAAGAAGGAAATTAATTACATTTTATCTAAATTGAGACAGAGATTTCATCCTACCTTTATTACATTTGGTTAAGTTTTTATTCATAATCCATGGTTGATAAAGTTTGGTCCATATATTTTGTGTAACTATTATTATTGTATAATCAAACTTGTAACAGTACATACTAATAAATATTCAAGTTTTTTGAAGTACATTTTCAAATTCTAATAAATCTACTTCGTGTTGTAGGATTAAAGGATTCACTAGTAAGAAATTTTTTTTCTACCTATATTGTATTTTCAAGAATATACAATGAATTTAGCATTTGAGTGTATATAAAAATACGTATCTAAAGTAAACAAGAAAATTCTTGCCGATTATGCGTACCATTGAGTGAAGTGAGATCAAGTATGCAAATTAGTGTTGAAGTGGTTGAGACATTGGTCATTTAAGAGTAGGAATTTCAATCGTTAGAAATGCAGGTACACCGCGCATATACATGACTCTAAATAATATAATAGTGAAAAGGAATGGACGTGTCGAAGAACTTTGTTTAGAGCCGTTTGTATAACGAATTCAATGTGGGCTTATCAGTTATTGCATCTAATTGCCAAACATATAAAGCGTATTACAAGGCATTAGTTTCACAAATTTAGGTGGAGAGATTTATACCTCTTTGATGAACTAGTAAAGTGTTTCATTATGACCTGTTACCAAAGGTCAAAATGGTAATTGCGAATTTGTACTCACAGATATTGGAAAGTGTGCAACAAGCATTGCAACAGAAGGAGCCAGCGCTGAATAATCGCAAGGATATTCTATTCTTGGTCGATAAAGCAATGTCGCATGTCACGCTGATGGCGATAAATATAATAGTGACTTGGTTGGGAGACTTTAGTGCCATCCTTCTTACTCATTTGCCCTTGCGCTATCAGATTGCTTATTCCATGGATAATCATATTCGTGGGAAATGATTCACCAATGAATTAGACTCATGGAAATTCACATGTTTTACCACAAGGGAAACGCAAACTGAAGGCATGTTCGCAACAGGTGCTGGATGCCCATGGTGATTATTTCGATGACTAACCATAGGCTACAATTTCTGTAGGGCATGTTTTTTACGTTATTAAAACTGGCAGAACCTTTCTTGTTTACCTTGTAAACATATAAATCCCTTCCTATATTTATTTACATAAATTAATACATTATTCGTAAAAGTGGTTATAATCATAAAAGTAATGTCTAGATAAAATAAAGTATCCATGCACTACAGAATAAAATTACCTAGCAGAACATGATGCCTTGTGTACTTTAATGGAAAATATATAATGATTAAAATATAAATTTACTATGTGACGTCAATAAACTTGAACGTTAGGAGAAATGCATACCTTTTAAATGAAATGCGACACAAAAATTATCACAATGGTATTGCTTGCGATTCTCTATATACAGGACAGGAGTTAAAACTTCGAAGTTTGTAAACTTGTGCTGATGGGTTTTATAAGCAGATTTGAAAATATATAAATTATGTAAAAATAATTGCTTTATATCATTTTAACTTGTGTTTGAAGTTCGACTTTTATTCAGTATAGACACATGTTACATGAGGAATGTTCTGCTAGTTTCTGTGCGATAGGATGCATCATAATATTGTAAATTTGCTGGTGTTCATTGAAATCTGAATTTTAGACGATGGTTCCTCTTTCAGGTAAACATAAAAGAAACACGATCATCAGCAATGTGTGTGGTGTGCCGGTAACACTTTCCTGCAAGCCAGTATCTTGAAAAATAAAACCATTCTTATTGTTGTAAAAGGATTAAAAAAAGCGTTCAGAGGAACAAATTAATCTCTGTATAATAGACCAACTTAGGTAATATTACGAATTCAGCCTAATGTAATTCAAGCATACTACCTCAGGTAATCAGAAATGCAACAGAAGAGAGATAAGTCAATACTGTTACCTATCTGCAAATCTATTCTGGAGAATCTTGAGTGAATTAAGAGTACATTCCAAATGGTCACGGTCTCAAAACCATTTACTGAACGGGGATACCAAGTGATGCAAATTTATCTTGCAAATTTATCATGAATCATATAGAGATTTAACTAGTATTCTTAACAGATATAGAGTGGATGAGACACGCATTTTATAGAATAATGTGTTCCCGTTTGACGTCAAATGCAACTTTCTTGTAACTATGGTTTTGTGGTTTACAATAATAATTCCGTTGGAGGCATATTTTAGATTAGCATATTGATATATCAATAATATTTGCAATTGCTACACTTCGTTGAATTCGTTTCTCAATAGAATCTGCACTTTTCTGTGCGATAGGTAGAGTATAGAATAGATAGATAACTGAGATAGATCTCAGATATGTATGGTTTCTGAGATAACTGAGATATCTGAGATAACCATATATGGTTATATATGGTTATCTCAGATATGTATGGTTTCAGTATAATGGAGTACTGACACTATATTTCATAAAATGTAATAATTGGTCAAATAATTGAATATTTCAGTGTCACAAATTAGATCTTACATTCGCCTTTTCTGATTCTACTTTTCTTGTGGTAAAATATAAAACAAAATGTATGTGTGTCTCTCATAAATGTACAAATGAAAAAGTATTAGGAACACTTGTGCTTAAACATCACGCTGTATCCTCCAACGTGTGCAATGTGACATTCAAACAAAGATCCAAATGTGAATTACAACTGAGAGTATTAAGTTTGAATTCCTCAAATAACGCATAATTCCTTTATCTAGTTGAGGGTTTTTGCCTTAGATCGTTTTCTCACGTCAAAGTATAGAAAATAAAAGAAAACAATGGCGTGTTTCAACTATTATGCCCTTTGAATCAATTTTCTCAAAGCGTTTTTTTGATAATAGATTGATCATGTGCAAGAACTTTGGGAATAACTTTTTTTTCATTAATTCGTTTTGTTTTAGAGGCAGAAATACTAATTCCATAATGTTCCACCAGATGGCAATCTAAGTAGTTGCATTCATTAGAGCATGTCAGCTTTACTATACCTATAGACACTACCTTTATGAATACTACTGCAGTCGTTGCGAAATTAAGAGGCTAATAAGGAATATTATTTAGTGAATAAATTACAAATATATATATATATATATATATATATTAATTACTATTATTTTGATCAGTTACATTATATTTTATAAATTTATTTACAATTATCATTCTATTATTTGTATTTTAAATTTGAATTAATTATTTTATTCTCATTTTTTATTCATTTCTCATAAAATCAAAGTTATTACCTTATTTCTCTTGTTCTTAATACTTAAGATTCTTGTAAATCCTGCAACACTATTTTATCATTCTTAAATTATGCTAATCTTTTTTCTAATTCGCAGTATAAAACTAGCAACACATACATCAGCATAATCTAATGAAATCAGTAAAAAAATTCGTAATATTAGTATGGATGATTACATAAATCAGGTTTCCTACAAAATAAAAATAAAAATTTTGAATAAGTTTCCAGCAAAGACCTCATTAACCATCCTTCTAACTTCAGATTGCCTTATTGTGTACTTTATGAATTGAGCTATTCAAACTGTCTCTTAAAGTGAAAAATATCTGGGAACTACAACATTTTTTCTAACTAATTTATTTCTGGTAGATATAATGAAGGAAAGCTTTTATAAATTTCCCGGTAAATAGTGGAAACATTTTAGAAAAGACTACAAATTTAATTGAGTCTGGATAACGATGTATGTTTATAAATTTAATTAATGATAAAATTATGTATTTTTGTGTATAAGAGATTTGCATAAATTCTTACGGATACTGACTCAAAAAGTATAATTATAGAATTTGTGTGTGAGTATTCCCCTTGTATCAGTATTTTGTTAAATATATTTTTAAATGTATGGTTGTTTTAAGATATTGTTACTTATTAAATATTTGAAAAATTAAACTAACTAATATGTTTTATGAGGAAATTTTTTAGTAAAGTTGGGTTTAATTTCTAAAAATATCTATTAATTATTCATCTTAATAGCATTTCATAATAACCTTTGTTAAGGACGTACTTGATAAGTAAGTGCCATCACTTAAACATTGTGAAAACAAAAATAAATTTCAAATAATAAAGAAGAAAATGTAATAAAAATTTGTTTGAAAATGCCAAATTTATATTAATTAAAATTATAAAGCAAAAAATGAAATTGACGATTTTTTATAGAATAAATTATACGTGTAATTTATTTATTTTTAATTTGTCAATAACATTTAAAATATGATTTTTTTTATTTTTACCAATATAATCTAATATTTTAATTTTTTCCTTTTGTATATTTTGGAGGATAAATGTAACTTTTGGAAAATCTGCAAAAATAAATAAAATAGAGATTGTAATTTAATTTATACTAGTGTTTTGATTTTTGATAAAAATATTAGATCTGTGAGATGTAAAAAATAGCTTTCAGAAAGTTAGATTGTGAAATTGAATTTTCAATGCACAATAAAATTGAAATGCTTATAACCAGTATTATTAAAACTTGAAAACTTTTAAATGTGACGAAATGAAAACTATTAAATGTGACGAAAAAACATTTTTTTCAAATATTTTCATTATCGAAGTAGAGTGAATTTCAAAATCAATGTTTGAAATATTGGGAAGATTGAAACATTTTTATTTAAAATATGTGCCTATTTCTCCTAATATATTAATTATATTCATTATTTATGAAAATTATATTAATCGTAAATTTAGCCTCAAAACCATAAAAATAATTATTAGAAACAAAAGGATAGGAGTCATAACTAAATAATGTAGCATTTCCTTGTGTTTAAGGTAACTAAAATATTAAATCTATATAAATGGGTTTAATTATATATTGAATTAAAAGTACTTAACAATTAAAATTACTTTAAATACGTAGGTTTAAAATCAATAATATCAATTAAGTTTGATTTCATGAAACTTTGTTGATTTCATGAACTAAGAGCACACTATATCTAACTACAGTAAATGGAAATTAATTACACCATTGGGAAATATATGGTATAAATTTTCAAACAACTGATAGGTAATTACTGAAAAAGAGATCTAGAAATTTTTTTTTGATATTCGTAAATAACAGATACATTATAACGATTATTAATGATTAATGAGTGAAAAGATCATCATGTTATTACTTATATACATTTTATAAACTACTTAAGCTTATTTTTAATGAAATAAATATAACTTTCGATTTCTTTTTGTCTTAGTTATTGCTTAAAGTCTTATATCCAAGAACATTTGTTATAAAAAATGTATTGAGTATTATCATTAAACAAAGTACTTTTAAATATAATCATAATAACCAAGCTTAAATTTGCCTAAAATTAACATAAATATTTTTAAATTTATGCATTCGAAAAAAAATTAATTTATTCTTCTTAGATATTTTGTAAATTCATCTAGAATTATTTTAAATCTGATAGTATAGACAAAAAGTAAGAGAAAAAATACTTATTTACCACTATCCATATAGCATTAATTATTATTTTAGAAATTGTTTAAGTTTATAAAATAACAAAAAGGAATGTAACATTTGGAAAACATATTACAAATATTGCATAAACTTTAAAAAATTCTAAGTAATAAATCAGTATTTTATCAGAAATGCGTAAATTTCTCATCAATTTCTTTTGTTTAAAAATAACCTGCATTAATAAAGTTACAGGTTTTAGAGAATGGTTTGTAATTAAGAATTTTCACAATTACAAAATCATGGTAGTAAATTTATATAATTAACATTTGTTTATTGTATTATTAATACTAATTACTTTCTAACTATACACTTCTATTTTTAGGAGTTACTACGAAATTATTTACAGTCAAATTTACATCATTACTTTGAAATTTAATTCTATTATTTATTATGTATAATATATATATATATATATATATATATATATATATATATATATATATATATATATATATATATATATATATATATATATATATATATATATATATATATATATATATATATATATATATATATATATATATATATTTATATATAATATATAATATTTATATATATATATATATATATATATATATATATATATATATATATATATATATATATATATATATATATATATATATATATATATATATATATATATATATATATATATATATATATATATATATATATATATGTATATATATATATATATATGTACATAAATATGTATTAAATCTAGAAATAAAAAATGCTGTTTTTATCTAATCAGCATTATTTTATTTAAAAGCATTTATTAATGACAAATCTGAAATTTAGAGGAAATAGATTAACAAAGCGATTTTTGAATTATAAATATCGCCGAAGTAATGAGGTAATTGAATTATTTCATGCACTTAAGCTCTATTAAAGCTTGAGTAAATTGGATATGAATTAAGATTCTTTATTCCTTAAGGAGCCGGGATAAATGTTTAATAGCTGTAGACTGCCTTAAGTAGTATTTTAAAATCCTTAGCATTATCGCGGTTATTTAATCATTCCAATATATTATGCAAGTCTTTTATAACAATATGTTGTAAATAGAAACAATATACAGTTTTCAAACATTTAAATTTATTTAAGAAATCTTTTGGGAGGATTTAGCGTAAATATTCAACACTGATTAGAAGAATTATTATAAAAATAACTATCATAAAGTCAATGAGTGACATCCTTCAACAAATCACTGAGGAAACAAAACATTAGTGTTTATCTCTCTCTCTCTCTCTATCTCTGCTTAGACAAAATATCACATAATGCTTTGAATGGTAACTTGAATAAAATATCCTTATACCATGAATTCTTTCCTTAGCATATGACATAAAAATTCATTTTTTTCTATATTATCCTTCAAACCTTCAGATTTAGCATTGTCCAAATCAGGTCATAAATTTTACTTAATAGTTTTATTTCTCTTTCTTTGATACAAAAAGTACATGAAATTTCATTTTATCTGGCAAATATACCATTGTTCCAAAAATTAGTCGGAAATTAAATAAAGGTAGGTTTTACAAATATGCAAATACATGAGTGATTCATGACTGAAACATACTCTTGCCAAAGAAGAAAATGTTATATTGCTTGCAGATACCCTGAAGCAAGCATCAGAAGAATGCTGAATATTAATTATGCCATTTTTAACTTTATACGCATTTGCCAAGTAGAAATAAACATGTTAAATTCTTTCCATACTAAGCAAATATCTTTTTATTGGATTGCTATTTTTGTGATATTTTTGTGATTTCATGTAAGAATATTTTAAACCTAAAATAATTTTCTATTACAACATCTTATATTAACATTGTTGAAATTCAGAATTTTTATGGATCAATTTTAACACAGTTTCCTATGTAAGTTATGTTCAGCATCACAAAACAAATCACATCTAAATTGGAGATTTTAGAATCCTTTTCACACATAGTTTATGAATATGAATTTAAATCAATTTATACAAAAATCTCTTTCTAGAAAC